>JANLJB010004978.1:0-14100 GCA_026212285.1 Bursera cuneata
CATTTTTGTGAGAAGATGGGGAGGTCTCGTGCCATGTAATTCTCAATTGTTTGGAGACTACTGGCTAACCAAGAAATGCTTCGCGGGCGCGGTAATTTATTTCAAGTGCAACAGTGTCTATGAAATGAATTATACGGTCCAATAAAGGGGTAAATAGTAGACACCCCCAAGGTTTGATCCAAGTAACAAACTCACCCCTATTATTTATAAAGTAACATAAAGATCCCCATTTTGATATTTTAAGTAATATTAAGACCCCTATTTTTATGTGTCAAGACCCCCATATTTTCAAATTCTGGGGGTGTCTATGTTACTTTATTAATAATAGAGATGAGACTGTTACTTAGACTAAACCTCGGGGGTGTCTATGTATTTACCCCGTCCAATAAACCATTAAACAACCCCCTGCCGGTAACGGATTTCAGTTAAAATTAACTGGAATATCAAAATATCATTCTTACCCTTCAAAAGCGGATATATTTTTATCCCCAAATAGATTTTATGAAAAAACTTAATCCCAATCTTTTCTTAAACTAATACTTAAACCCTAAATTATTAACAGGCTTTATAACATATTTTAATAAACTAAAAAAATACAATGATTACCCCAAGTATCCCTTCTCAACTTCACTGTCCAACACTCCTCAAAAACCTTTCTTTCCCTCCTTTCCTTCTCCACCACCACCGCAACTGCCTTCCTCCTTGGTCTCCACAAACACCACAACCCAGATTACAAATACTCCAAAACAATTGAAAACTATAAAATTTGAAATCAAACAGTAATCTTTGATGATGATTAACTAGAGGATATTTTCAAAAACTTGTTATCTAATCTGATAAAAATAGTGAATCAATAACCCAAAAAAATTTAAAAATTTTAAAAAAGTCATGTACAGTAAATTGCTGGAAACTGAATCATTGAATTGAATTGGTGTAAAGAACACAAAGAATAGAAAAGNATACCTTGAAAATATTCCTGCAAAAGGAGCTTTGGCAACAATTGGAACAGCCTGTAGATCCCAATCATTTTCCATTGAAGGATGATAAACTTGACATCTCAAATAAGTCTGACAAGTTGCCATCCCAATCAACCACAACCCCTACTATCACCACTTCCACCACCACTAAACCTCAACAACATCTTCCCCATCTCCGCCACGACCTCTGACACAACTTGTTAGTGCTGCAACGCCCTCGAATTTACCACCCCAAAACTTAGTTGTTGCTCAACAAGCCATTTTAGGTCACCCAAATCAACAACAACTCCTCCATTCCCTATCTTCCTTTCAATTAATACGCTCAATTCTTTCAACTTTGACACAATCTCCTCTTTCTCAAAACTAAACTTTTTTTCCAAATGAACCACTTGAGCATTCTTCAACGCCCCATCTAATTCTTTACTCTCAATCTTCATTACCAATTCTTTTACTATCATCTCAGCCTCTGATTCNACCGACCAATATGGGATTCTTTTTCTTACTGCTCATCAATATATCAATCACTCTCTTCACTTCTTCGCCTCGCTGCAGCCCAGATAGTAGTCCACTCCCTTGCTGCAACCTCGGATTCATATACAAATTTTTGTTCACTGTGGGATGGAATCCCAAACCAATTGGATTGGAATTAGAAACAGAGCATATTGAATTGACAGACTCGGGTCATCGACAATTGATATTATAAGCTGTTCGAGCTCAACTTTGATGGCTGACAGAGGCTGCTGTTGTTGCTCGGGGCAGAACCAACAACAGATTAGATATTTTCAACTAGTCCCCAATATTTTACCCTTTTATGAAAAGTATACATATATTCTTCCCAATTCCAAATAATTGACTTCCAAATCTCTCTTCTCAAAGCCAAAAGACCAAAATAACAAATTTCATTGGACATAGAACTGACTCATGAGTTCTTTAATCAATTTCAAATCATAACATGAGTTAATGATAATGGATTTAGAGGTGAATTAAGAGTTAGTAAGAGGAGATTGACTTTGTTTTGTTTGCCTAGTAGTGCGATTGTGCCTAGGGGCTGAGAGCGTGCATGGACTAGATGTGGTGGTTTGGCTGTGTGTGGCCTGGATCTAGTTGCCTAATAGTGATTTTGTGATTGAGCAGATGAACATGGGTTGGGAACTTAGGATTGGTGACTGAGCATGGCCTAAGCATGGCAACTTGGCATGGGTGGCAGCTGAAAACTTAGATGTGGTGGCTACTTATAGGTGTAGGAAATTAGAATAAAATTTATAAGTTAAATAAGCTAAATGTGTCATTATTTTGAGAAAATGTAACATTTTTTTCCTTTAATTTTGAATTTGTAATGGTTTTGATTTTAATTGTGATTTTATAACACTTCTCACTTGAACACTATAAAAAGGGAGCTCCTCTCGTCATTTCAACACATCAAAGTAGGGGTGGGCACGGGTCGGGTTTGGCCCAACCTGACTTAAACCCGAACCCGACGGGTCAAGAAAAATTGGACCTGAAATCGAGTTTTGACAAAATTGCACCCGACAAATCGAGTTAGGTCGGGTCTTATCGGGTTTTGGGTCGGGTATCGGGTTGATCAAAAGTGTTTGACTTGTGGTTCAGGTCAGGTTCGGAGTAGATTCGGGTCAGGTTCTATAGAAGTAATATTATACAATAGATAAATACTTGTACATCACTTACCCAAAATGAATTGTAGCTTGTTGGGAAAGTTGCATAAAAGGTTAAGGTGCAGGTGGAGGGTTCGAATCTCACTACTTCAGATTTTGATAAAAATATTTAAATTTATATTATGTAATAATAAATAAGTTTACACAAGTAGCTAAAAGGTGCTGGTAGCCCAGTGGTGGTGTTGCAAAATGGGTGATAAGAGGTCCTGGGTTCGAATACCTTTCATCTCAAAACATTTTGAGAATTAGTTTAACTCGGGTCGAGTCGGGTTTTCGGGTTTGATACATAAACCCAACCATGACCCGAAACCCGATGGGTTGAGAAAACGTCACCCGAAGTCAGGTTTCTAAAAATATTGACTCGATGAAAACCCGACGGATAGGATCGGGTTAAAATGCCTACCCCTACACCAAAGTGAAGAGCTTTATCTTTTCTATCTACAAAGCTCTCTCTTGTGTTCTAAGTTCTAAGCTCCAGAGTATTTAGCGTGATAGAGTTTTTGGACATACTTTGTTCGTCAGAAGTCGTTTCATTGTGCGTCTTTCTACTTTCCCTCTATTATATCTGGGAGACAGACGCCGTGCAAATCTTAAGCACCAACGGAACGAGGCGAATCTATTTTAAGGAAACTGTGTGACACATAGGCCTCAGACCTGTGCCGAAACTGACACCTGCAGTCAATTTCTTCTTCATATTTTGTTAATTATTTTATGTTGATTTAATTATATATAATATGTTTAGATAATATTGTTTGGTTCAAGTATTCCAACATACTTAAAACAGATTCTTGTGCTTTAAATACTTGAACTTTGTTAATTTTGTTGATTATATGTATTGTCAATAATTTGTAAAATATTGTGGGTGGAAAATTGAAAAAAAAAATACTCAATAGAGAAGTTCTTTCTAATGAGACTGTATCTTAAGTTGGACCTCTGTGACCCCTTTAGCCTTTCCTTGGGAATTGAATATTCTGTCTAAGAAGACTAGACTGTTTGGCTGGGCTTTGATTTCTCTAGTCTTTCCTAGGAATTATTTGTTGAGTACGATTCAATTATTCATAAAAGTATTTATGTTCCGTTGTAAACTAGAAATAATAAAACTAATTGGTTGTGCGTTTCCATAAATGGCAACTGAAACAAACCAACTTGAAAACCTTGTTGTGACATCTGAGACCTCAGTTGTGGTGGCTCAAGTTCATCCCCCAGTGGTATCGGTTATAGTTCCTATAAACCATGATGAGAAATTGGAGAAGTTCAAAGGGCCGAATTTCAAACTATGACAGCAAAAAATGTTGTTCTATCTGACCACCTTGAATCTTGCAAAATTCTTGACTAAAGATGCACTAAAGCTCAATGAAAATGAGCGAGATATCAACGTCATCAAAGCTGTTGATGCTTGAAAACATTCAGAATTCCTTTGCCGTAATTATGTCATGAATGGCTTATCAGACTCTTTGTATAATGTGCATAGTGCAAAGAAAATGACTAAGGAATTATGGGAGTCTCAAGATCGATAATATAAAACAGAGGATGCCGGAAGCAAAAAATTTATGGTTGACCAGTTCCTTGATTATAAGATGGTTGACTGCAAGACTGTCATCAGTCAAGTACAAGAATTCCAATTGGTCTTGCATTAGATTCATTCTGAGGGTATGATCTTGAGTGCAACCTTACCAAGTAGCTGCAATGATTGAAAAGCTACCCTTGCATGGAAGGATTTTAATAACTATCTTCAGTACAAGTGAAAGAAAATGAACATTGAAGAATTGATTGTTAGATTTTATATTGAAGAAGATAATAAGAATTCTGACAAGAGAAGTTGAAGTTTTGTTGAGGCTAAGGCCAATGTTTTGGAGCATGGTCAAGGCTCAAGGCAAAGAATAAAAGCAAAGGGTCCAAGATGGGATCGAAAGAAGAAATCTCTAAGAAAAAGCCAAAGTTTCAGGTTAAATGCTTCAACTGTGGTAAGCCAAGTCATAAATTATTAGACTGTAGGCCGCTAAGAAGGGACAACAACCACCAAGCTAATATGGTGAATGGTGTCACTCAAAATGTTAGTAACATTAGTTTATCCTTGATGATTTTTGAAATGAACTTAGTCGGGTCCAACCCGAGAGAATGGTGGATTGACACTGGTGCCACCTAACATGTATGCTCAGAAAAAATCTGTTCGCTTCCTTTAAACCAATAATGAATGAAGAGAAGTTATTTATGGACACCTTTATCATGTCTGAGATTGTGGGTCAAAGAAAAGTGATCTTGAAGATGACCTCTAGAAAAAAAGCTGATATTGACCAATATTTTGCATGTGCCAGAAATTCACAAGAACCTTGTGCTGGTTCGTTGTTAACCAAGCATGGATTTCGCATGGTGCTTGAGTCAGATAAAGTTATTTTATATAAGAGCGGAATGTATGTGCGAAGAGGATATATAACCGATGGGTTGTTCAAGCTCAATGTAACGGCTATCAAGCCAATTATCAATAAAGTTAATAAGTCTTCTATTTACTTGCTTGAGTATTTCTATATATTGGCATGCTAGACGAGGACATGTTAATTATGATACTTTGCGTTGATTAATTAACTTGAATCACATCTCTTCAATTTGATTCTAAACATAAGTGTGAAACTTATGTCGAGGCAAAATTAACAAGGACATCTTTCAAGTCAATTGAAAGAAATAATCAACCCCTTGATCTAATCCATATCGATATATGTGATTTAAAATTTGTACAAACAAGGGATGATAATAAGTATTTTATTACTTTTGTCGATGATGGCATGAAATATTGTTATATGTTTTTGCTAAAAAGCAAAGATAAAGCAATAGAAAAGCTTGTTTCTCTGTAAGAATGAAGTTAAGAATCAACTGAACAAAAAGATTAAACTGTTGAGAAGTGATAAAGGTGGTGAGTATGAATCTCCATTTGGTAAGTTCTGTGCTCAACATGGAATAATAAGTGAAACCACGACAAAGTGATAGAGGTGGTGAGTATTAATCTCCATTTGGTCAGTTCTGTGCTCAACATGGAATAATACGTGAAACCACGACATCTTATTCGTTTCAACAAAATGGTGTTACTGAAAAAAAAATCATACTTTGAAAGAAATGATGAATGTAATGTTGATAAGTTCTAGGTTACCTCAAAACATGTGGGGAGAAGTTGTCTTATCAGCAAATTACCTTTTGAATAAGGTACGCAAAAAGAAAAAAGACAAGACCCCTTATGAGTTGGAGGTGTCTTACCAAAGTGATTGTACTTTTACCAAAGAAGTTGAAAATAGGTCCAAAAGCTTTTGATTGTATCTTCATTGGCTATGCACAAAATAATAGTGCATATCAATTTCTTGTGCATGAGTCTAAAATCCCAAACATACACAAGAACACGATAATAGAATCTAGAAATGCATTGTTCTTTGAACTTGTATTTCGTTATGGATCTAAAGTGGAACCAAGTTCGTTTAAACAAATATTTAAGGCTATTAATGAAAATAGTCATGTCCAAGAACAAGAACAAGAACAAGAGGTTGACCATGAACCTCAATGTAGCAAATAGGTTAGGAGAGAAAAATCTTTTGGTCCTGATTCTCTAACCTATGTTCTAGAGAGTGAACCCCAAAGCTTTA
Organism: Bursera cuneata; assembly: GCA_026212285.1. Taxonomy (NCBI): domain Eukaryota; kingdom Viridiplantae; phylum Streptophyta; class Magnoliopsida; order Sapindales; family Burseraceae; genus Bursera; species Bursera cuneata. Next base: position 6,277 of record JANLJB010004978.1, read on the forward strand.
AAGAAGCTGTAAACTCCTCTGAAGGTCCTTTATGGAAAAAGGCTATTAATAGTGAAATTAAGTCCTTTTTATAAAATCATACTTAGGAGTTAGTGGATCTTTCTCCAGGATGTAAACCTCTAGGGTGTAAATGGGATTTCAAAAAGAAAATGAAAACAGATAGATCAATTGACAAATATAAGACACGACTTGTAACAAAATGTTACAAACAGAAGGGAGGCCTTGACTATTTTGACACATATTCTCGTGTGACAAGAATAAACTCCATTAGGATGATACTTGCTATTGCAGCGTTGCATAGTCTTGAAGTATATCAAATAGATGTAAAAGCAACCTTTTTAAATAGGGATTTGAATGAATAAATATATATGGAACAACCTGAGGGTTTTTCTGCCTCAGGACAAGAAAAGAAAGTTTATAGATTGGTGAAGTCTTTATATGGTTTAAAGTAAGCATCAAAATAATGGCATGAGAAATTTGATCACATAATGATGGCAAATGGCTTCAAAATCAACGATTGTGATAAATATGTTTATATTAAGAGTACAGATAATGGCATGTCATTTTATGTCTTTATGTTGATAAAATACTCATTGTAGGTAGTGATGATAAGATGATCAAATCTACCAAAAATATGTTGAATTCTAAGTTTGACATGAAGATATACGTCTAGCTAATGTTATTTTGGGAATAAATCTCAAAGACATCTAATAGACTTATTCTAAGTCAATCTCATTATGTGGATAAGATTCTTGAGAAACTCAACAAAGAAGATTTTGGTATGTCCAAAACACCGATTAATGTGAGCCTACATCTATTTAAGAATAAAAGTGAGAGTATCTCTCAGGTAGAGTACTCTAGAATAATAGGAAGTCTTATGGATTTGATGAATTGTATAAGACCAGACATAGCTTACGCAGTTAGCAAACTGAGTATATACACGAGTAATCCAAGGCATGACCATTGGAAGGGGATTGTTAGAGTACTAAGGTACTTACGATTTACCCAGATATGGACTAAACTATACGAAATATCTGACTGTACTTGAATGGTATTGCATAATTGGATATCTAATATGAAGGACTCGAAGTCTACAAATGGATATATGTTCTCACTTAGTGGTGCAACTATGTCATGGAAATCCTTTAAATAAACAGTAATAGCTAGATCCATGATGGAATCTAAATTTATAACCTTAGATAAGTGTAGTAAAGAGGCTGAATGGCTACGCCAATTTTTAGAGGATATTCTAGAGTGACCAAAGCCGGTACCAACAGTTTGTATATATTGTGATAGTCAATCTATGATTAGTAGGACACAAAGTAATATGTATAATGGTAAGTCTAGATATATATGTTGTAGACATAATACTATTAGACAACTACACTCAACAGGAGTTATCACTAGTGATTATATAAATTCAAAGGATAACATTACGGATCTGCTAACCAAAGGATTAACTAGAGAGCTAGTTGACAAACTAACTAGTGGAATGGGACTAAAGCCCATGAATAAATATGTTGACACAATGGAAACCCAACCTTGTTGACTAGAGATTCCAAGATCTAGGTTCAAAGGGACAACCTAATTGTAAGGACTTAATTGGATCACTGTGGGGTTATAGTCCTTGCCATTCCTATGATGAAATAGTGATATCCGTAAGGAAAATGATAAACTGTAAGTGCTTTCAATAAATTTCTTGTTCATTAGAAATCCGAGCAGGGTAATGTGGGTTACTCTTAATTAAAAAATTACCTATGTGAGAGATAAGTAGGGCCGCTTCCAAGGGAAATGAATAGGGCTTAAATTCTTGGAAAAACTCTCGCAAAACTAGGGAGACGTTCAGAGCCAAAATGAACATAACAGTGAGAACAAAAGTATGTCATAAAAGATTCCTGTGTGAAGTATATTATCGTTTATTTTGAATTGTAATGGTTTTGCTTTTAATTGTGAATTTGTAATGTTCACCACTTGAACATTATAAAAAGGGAGCTCCTCTCCTCATTTCAACAGACCAAAGTGAAGAGCTTTCTCTTTTCTCTCTAAAAAGCTCTCCTTACTCTCTCTTGTGTTCTTAGTGTTCTAAGTTCCAAGCTCTAGAGTATTTACCGTAATAGATTTTTTGGGCATACTTTGTTCGCCAAAAGTAGTTTGGTGGTGTGCCTTTCTACTTTCCCTCTGTTGTATTCTAGGAGATAGACGCCGTGCAAACCTCAAGCACTAATGAAAGGAGCCGAATCTGTTTTAAAGAAACATTATGACAAAATGCCTCAAACCTCTGCCGAAACCGACATTTACGGTCAATTTCTTCTCCATATTTTGTTAATTACTTTATGTTGATTTAATTATATATAATAGATATTATATAAGGGTATTTACTCTGACCTCTCAGATAAATTTTGAGAAAATACTTAAACCCATATTTATACTAAACTAACACTTACCCTTTAAAAATTAATCTTACCCCCCAGATTTTTAGGGGTTAAATGTTAATTTAAAAAAGAAAAAAGTGTTAATTTTTGGAGGGTTAATGTTAGTTTAGTATAAATATATGTTTAAGTGTTTTTTCAAAATTTATCTGGGGTCAAAGTAAATATCCTATATTATATATAATATGTTTAAACAATAGGTGGTGACTGCACATGGCCCAGTATGGCAACTTACATGGGTGGCGACTCGGTGTGGTAACTTATGGGGAGACAAAAGAAAAAGTGAGAAAGGGAAGGTCAGAGTGAAGAAGGAAGAGGAGGAGAACGTGAAGACCAAGGGGAGGAGAAAGCTAAGTGAGATTTAAAAAAAAAAAAAAAAAAAATTGTGGACAGTTGCCAAAATGACCTTGTGTTTGTTATTTTGACCCACTTTGATTAACAAGGGGTTATTTGATGGTTGTCAAAACATATGGGGGTCCTATGTTTTCTTAAACCTGAAGGGGCTAGATAAGCTTACCCTATTATTTTATCCATTTCAAAACGTATTATTGTTGTCTAATTGATAATTTTTAACTTTTTTTTTTTTGACAGTTATCATTTGAATGTAAAAAATCCATGCTCCAAATCATCCCATCTAATGGGTACCCTTCCCCTTCATTATCGTGCAGATACACGACCACTGGCTTAGCACGATATCTTAAAGTATGGCATTGAATAGTGACAAAGGATGAGGATCGGTATGTTGTTGGCCATCGTACGATCGCCATTCCCATTCTATTGTTACTGCTGTATCTGGTAATATAGCTAAACCCTCTTCAACCTTTCATTCATACACACAATAATGCTGTAAAACCTGTACAAGTATGCGACCTAGAAACCAGACCATACTGCAACAGTGCGCCTTGAGTCAACTACACCTACGGCTTTCTATGTTGACAGTGAAATTATTAGCATTGTTAGATTATGAGTGATACATGCACGTCAAAACATCTAGATAACCTTGACCGCCCACCAGGCCACCACCGCTTGTGGACATCGTATGCAAGACATATATTTCGATTGGCTTTCACTAGTCTAATTGTGCGCGTCCCACCAGAGCATAATCTGAAAATTGCTGCAACGTGAATTACAAGTCAAGATGACAATGATACAATGAAGCCGCGAGCTCCAAAAGTGACAATTGTAAATGCTGTGAGAAGTGGATATGAAAGAATGGTTTTTCATGTTCTTGTCTGAAAAAGCTCAATATAGGGCTTTGATATCAATCAAATTTACTTATCTCCAACATAAGGAAATGCACAACACAAGCAAAAGCCAAATAGATTACTAATGCCCTCATACTTGCAAAAGGAATATTGATGAGCTAAGCGCTTGATAATTTGAATAACTAAAACTTTTAGGATGGCAAACCCTTGCTTGCTGAAACCTAAATAGAATATAAAAATAGAATGTGCGGAACTAGCATATAGCTTCCAATCAATTTTCTTTGGACAAAGTCATCAGGCTGGAAAAAAGTGTCAACCAACCCCTTTAAAAAAAGCTCTCAACTGACATAAAAAGTAACCTAGTGGGAAGATAAATACAGAAGAAGAAAAAGGACATCAAGATTAATTTTCCGAAACAAAAATACAAGTCAATATAGTCAAGACTGGACTGGAGGTACCAGTGAGCAATTGTTTACAACTTGATTGCACAGAAAGCTGCTCAGAAACCATTTGCTATATTAATATTTGGCAGGCAGCTTAGAAGAGTTATAACCTTTTGAAAGGTTAACTCCTGATTGTTAAATCCATATACCCATCACAGATAGGGATACCATATAAAGCCGATAAACTGATAGCTCAGTATATATCAAAATTTAAAATAATAATAATAATAAAGCAAGTGAAAAGAGGAACTGATAATAAAAACACGGTAAATTGGTTTCAAGAACGAAGATGACAATGTGAGAAAGAAAACTTGTGGAAAGATTCCATTTAATCAATTGATCATTATCCCATAAAACAATTATATAAAAAAGAAGGGATCATCTTAAACGCATGGTAAGTAGAAGGCAGGGGAGAGTCCAAAAAAACTTCACCCCGTTAGAAGATTTTGCAACCAGCAAGAAACCCATGTCATGATTACTCAATAGTCAAGGGTAGTTACAGCAAGATATTGATGTGCAGTAAGAGATTAGGCATTTAAAAGCTAAAAGTTTCAAATGCCGCAGATAGAGTCAGGGAAAATGATATTAGCCAAGCAAATTCCTACAGTCAAAATCTTCGTATGCACTACAGAGGATTTATACCCCAGAAATTCTACTAATTCACTTACCACCAAACTCTAATTTGAATCCAAACTCTCTAATGGCTACTATGAATTTCCTTTAGTAGACCAAAACTAGAAGCTTATATTTCTCTATATATATTTCGAGACCCTGTAAGTTTAATAGCAAGGAAACATGTGGAATTAATATCAAAATTGCTGGTCTTAACTGGAAAAAATTGAATATAAACCAAACTCGATATATCGTACAATGAGAGTCCCGAAATTTAAACTTTATAGTAAACAAGTAAAGTTCGAGTCACATCAATTTTAAGAATTTTAAAACCCTAATACCACACCAACGAAACATTAAACAAATCCCTCTAACCTGGCCCTCGAGTCGATCATAAACAGAGGGCATTTCACTTCGGAGCGGAGACGACAGGAGGAGCTCCAAGGAGGCTCTGCTGTTGCAACTCGAGCTCGGTGAACTGCTGCTCGCGGTCCATTTCGATGATGAGCGGGACCACCAGGATCAGGAAGGTGGTTCCCGCGATCCACGCCGCTTTTCCGGTGCTTTTGAGGAGTTTCTTGGTGACGCAGGCGGCTTCGGAAGCCGTGCTTTTGGTGTAGGCGACAATAGAAGAGTCTGATACGGTGGTGGTAAGCCTAGAGAGAAGGCCTTCGTCGTTGCCGTTGCTGGTAAGGCGCTTTTTGCCTCGATTGGATGCCATGAGAGATTTGAAGGAGATGGTGAAATTGCCCAAGCCGAGAAAGAGAGAGGTTTTGGGAAAAGGCTTAGGGTTTAGGGTTTTGGTCACCCATGGGATATGATTGATGCTCGAGCTTATACATATGGGTCTCCTTTGGGCTTAAATGGGTAATCCGGCCCAATAAAAACAATTATTATTATTATTATTTAAGAAAGTAAATTTCATTTGTTTAACTCGATAACATTTTTAAACTAATTATGACGGACCTTTTAATTAAAAAAATAAAAAAAGGAACCTTGCAAAGAATATTTCTGATAAATTTTTTTATTTTGAAAAGATTTATAATAATTTTTATAACTTCGGGGGCATTTCATTCACATTTTAAACATAGTTTCCAAAGTTATTAATTAGAATTTTGATTATGATTTAAATATAATATCACATAAAACAATGCGACAAATTTTACCAAGAATAATATTTGAATTTCAAACCAAAGGTAGGCATTATTTAAAGATAAAAATCTTATTATTGAAGTTTAAATAGTCAATTAAATCTCATATTATAAGTTTAAGCTTTTAGGTAAAATGTGAAGCTATATGATTCTCTTAAAATACTCTCCACCCCTATTCTTTTAAGTATACCCCATTTTTTATTTTATTTTTAATTGAAAGGTTAGATATATACCATCCTTATAATTCAAAAAATAAATTTGAGGGCTAATTAAAATTTATAATTTATAATGAATCACACAAAAATACAATTAAAATGAAAATTTATTGAAAATTGGTTAGAAAAATAATTTACATAGATATTTTAATCAATAAATTATGTGTCTTTACTCATTTTAAAAAAAGAAGTTATAATATATTTTCATCTAATCAAATATCAGTCTAATAAATTAATTACATTAATTTTAAGTATGATTTTCATAAATTAAAAATATGTCTAAGAATCTAATCTTTTTAAATTTTAAATAGTGAATATACTTAAAAAGGAGATGCTAAAAATAATTTTTAGAATTCATGTAATAAAATGATAAACTTAACATGACATTAGAATCATATTGATCCAACATCTAGGTTTATATTAAGACTTAAATAGTGAGGGCACGTGTTAAGACTTAAATAGTCAAGTTTAACTCACTCGTACAACTTTAAAATTTTAAAGGTAAAATGACAATGTTATCACTTAAAATAGTGCATCTCGTTTAGTGGATAATGTAAAGCCACAATGGACGGCATCGTGGTTCCCTTTAAATCTCTGGACTCCGGCAATTAGTGAATGAATTTCCACAAGGGTGAAGATAGTAAAGTTGCAACCATTCAAAGGTTAATGAATGAGTGTAAAGTCTCTCTTTATATACTGAAAGCATGGAAATGGTAAGTTCAGAACAAATTCCAATTCAAGGGATTTGGATACTAGAGTATCCAAAACCAAATCCCTGTTGTACCCACCAGCCATCCCAAAGCCTCTGCAGACAACCACGGTTGAATTACAAACCCAAGGAACTGAGACACTGAATCCCAAACCACAAGAACTTCCATTTCCAATTAGAACATCCTTGTATCCATGGCAAACGCTAGAAACATAACTGCCTATTGGCAGTTGTTGCTGATGAAAATATGTGTTGGCCTGATCAGCACTAAGAAAATCAGAATCTGAATGTAGGTTCACCACAACTGTGCCATGTTCGGGATGCAGCCGATCTCTGAGGGCCTTGACAAAGGGAGCATCTGAATCCCAAAGCTTACGAGGGAAGATGTCATCTCCATCATATGCATCGATAAAGACCATATCGTACATATTATCGTTCTCAAGAATAAACTTCTCAGCATCTGATTCATAGAGGTAAAGTCTCTCATGGATCCCATTCCACAGCACTTCTTCAATGATATCAAGTTTTGACAAGGCCCGCTCACCTGATGGGGCCATAACAGGGTAAGCCGGAAAGCCCATTGCTTGAACTGAAGCTGAGATAACAAGGGGGTCAATTTCGACTATGTGGACAACAGCACCTGAAATCAGCAATAGAGTTTTGAGTCGTGTAAACTGATGATCAATGAACTATCATTTTGCAGGACATTATAAGGAATGTTTGAGAACATTTTATAACCCAGCAAAAAAGCATGGGGCAGATTCCTCCAGGAAATACAAAATGATATAAGCGTCCAAAATTATGTGAGGAATTTGCCCTAAGACTATTGCTGCATTATCACAAACTTCACTTTCTTAAAGAATGAAATTGCTGCCCTAAGATAGACAAAACACAATAGGTATATTTAAGTTGCATACCGATAGTTGACTCATGAACCACTTATTTTGTCAGCTAATATGTACTATTACTCAATGGTACAATAATTTGGACTTAGTTTTCTTTCATTGTTAACCACATCATTTATTTTATTTTGATACACACACACACACACACACACACA
>JANLJB010004980.1:3452-13472 GCA_026212285.1 Bursera cuneata
AAAATCCAAAAAACTCTCAAATACATCCAAATACACATATATACAATGTCATCACGTCCATATCACCCTATATACGTAAAAAATACACACTTTTATGATTTTCAGTTTTAAAATCTTTCACTTATACCTCTGGATCACTATTTCAGAAATCTGGGTTACCACACTTCACGTTGGGGCATGGAATTTATTCGCGCCAGATTGTCGATCTGCTAGACTAAAATTTCATGTTAGTCCAATTCTGTATTTGATATATATTGGACATAGACTTAATTAAAACATATTAGATATGTGTAATACCTTATCTATTATATTTAAGAACTACTTAACTAAGCTTACATAATATGAGGGTTTATATGAATTTTGCCAAGGCCTATTTAAACATGGGATAAGGACAATTCACCTGCCACTCATCCCATTTGTTCTTGGAGAACAAAAGCTGAAATTTTCTCTTCTCTCTCCTGCCCAAAAACGTGTAACATTTCCTCTCCTTCTCTTGTCAATTTTTTTCACAAAATTTGATAGGATTCTAGCAAATCAATTGAATCCAAAGGTATTAGGTGCCCTTATATATTAGAGGAGAAGTTTGGAGAAGAAGAAAAGTTTGAAAATCCAACCATGCAAGCTTTGGAAGCATCATACTCAATAGCTTAAAATTACGTGAGTATTTCTAATTTAATTCATGTCAATTTTACCAAAATTGTTGATCCTGGATGAAGTCCAATAGCTTCCTCATTAGGATATCCCCACTAGCATTTGCCAAGCCTTCGCCTTTCCACGGCCTTGTCCCAAACTTTGATATCAAAGGGCTTTTTTTGGTTATAGTAGAATCCTTTCATCCTCATGAAATGATGGCAACTCCTCCACAATGAAACTAGGATTCGCAACCTTCTTCTTTAACATGGTTACATGAAACACCAAGTGTACCATGAAAACTGGTGGCAATTCTAATTTGTATGCTACCTCTCCTACACGTTCGAACACCTTAAAAGGCCCCTAGTATATTTGAGACAACTTCACATTAAATTTCTTCTTCAAATATTTCTGCCTAAATGGTTGAAGCTTGAGATACATATACTCCTCTAGCTAAAAAATCACACTCTTCTCCCTTGATCATAGTATTTCTTCGTCTATCCTTGAGCCTTTTTGAGCTTATTCTTTGCCCTTGATAGAATCTCATTCCCCATAATTAACTCTTTTCAACCTCATCATTCTTGGTTGTGTCCCTCTCATTAGCACTTAACACTAGTGGTGAGTTCTTATTAAATATAACTATTTATTAGATGATTTATGTCACTCATTGCCACATGTCACTGTATTAGCTATTAAAGCAAGATTTTTTTTCATTTTTAATTATTAATGAATTAAAATGTCTATAATACCCTTACGATGTTAATTTTAAGACATTGAAATTAACAAGGGCTTAGTTTGTTTCTACAAAGTCGAGGGGTCATTTAATAATTCTTTTTAATTTAAATAAATAATACAATAAAGAATATAATAGGTAATGTAAATATTTGTTGAAAAATAAATACTAATTATGTAAAATTTATTATTTATTAAAAAAAATTACATAGGTCAGCTATCACTGCCAACCACCTTAGTGACACGTGGATCATCATCGCTTAACCTTTGGTCATCCCGTTCACAGCTCCATTCTTTTGTTTAAGTTTCAATGGCAAAGGATTCTTTGATTGGCCTCATGCGGTGGATCTTTATTTAAATCCATCAAAAACTTTTTGAATGAAGATAAATGGCGCATGTTATGACGATAGAACTTACCTAGATTGACAAATCGTCAATCAATAATTCATTTTATTATGGCAGTGACGTTGTTTACATTGTTACGCTGGGGTTGTAGGATTGCTTAGTCTATGATGGATCTTTAAAAACCGAAATTGGTTCACCATCACCAGAAAGCAAACCAGAACAGGTCCTTACATATAATTGGTAAAGTAGAGATTTATACCTTTAGAAATGATTTCAAGCTCTCTACACCAAGGCTTTCTTGGATTTGTCTCTAAATCTCAAGAAATAATACACGGGTGGGCATATAAGAGGAGTAGAACTATTCTACTAATGTAATTGAGGGAGTGGTGATTGTGTTTGGTGTAGATATGTCATAAAATAAAGACCAAACAAACAATTTTGTGCAAGAAAGAAACTTTTTCTCTTTGTAATTCTCTCAACCGTGAAGAAGAAAAGAGAGGGTGAGGATGTGTGTGTATGTTAATGGCAAGTCAGACAAATAAAAGGATAAAGTGATGCTTTTATAGTCTAGGGTTTTCACATAATCCTAATTCACTTGCATTGCCTCTTATACACTTCAAACACTTTAAAAAGAAAGAGTAAATGAGATAGCCTCAAAGGCATTTTGGTCGCACCAAACAAATTTATTTAAAATATATACATAGACCCCATGTTTTTAAGCAAGCCTAAGTGTCATAAAGCCAAACCCAAATTCAAATTTGAGCCTAAAGGTCACTAATTTAACATTTAAAACAAGCCCAAACTAAATGGACAAACTCATTTTAATTAACAAGCCCAAAAACTTCTATTTTCTCATCAGTCTAGTCTATGGATGATAGGAAAAATTGAATTGTAGTTTAGTGCCCAATTTCTTAAAAAGGGTCCTCCAAAAATGACTCAAAAATTTTGAATCATGACATGAAGTAATTGTCTTAGGAATGCCATGGAGTTTGACAATTTTTTTTAAATAAAGATCAACAATGTTAGTTGCATCTGAAGTCTTATTTCAAGAGATGAAATGAGTCATTTTAGAAAATCGATCCATTACCACCAAAATAGAATCTTTACCCCTTTGAGTTCTAACAAGACCTATGATGAAATCCATACTCACCTCTTCTGAATGAGTTATAGGAATAGGAAGAGGGGTGTATAACCCATCATTGCGCTTATGCATTTTAGTTTTATAACATGTCTCGTACCTCTTCTTCACAATCTTTTCAACATCCCTCACAAGCTTGGGCCAATAGAAATTATCCTGCAACATTATTAGAGTTTTATTTAGACCAAAATGTCAAGCAAGTCCTCCACCATGAGCCTCTCGAATTATGCTTCCTAAATGAACAGTTATTAGGTACACACAATTGTTTACCCCTAAAAAGAAAACCATCCTAAATAAAGTATTGGTTCTTTAGTCCACTAAAACAAGTTTTCCAAAGAGAAACAAAATCATTATCTTTTTTCATATAGAGTTTTAATTACATCAAAGCCAACTACCACAAATTGCAAAGTGTTTAACAAAGTATGCCTTCGACTTAATGCATTAGCCACTTTATTTATTTGTCCAGATTTATGCTTAACAACAATTTGAAAAGGTTGGAGGAATTCTACCCATTATTTAGCATGCTGCGCGTTCAGCTTGTGTTAAATGCTCAAATACTTAAATGCCTTATGATCATAATAGAGTACAAATTCCTTTGGCAACAAATAATGACTCCAATGACAAAGAGCAATTATAATTGCATGGAACTCTTTTTTTATACTGAGTATTTCCTCCGGGCTTCATTTAATTTTTTATTGAAAAAAGCAATAGGCTTTCCCTCTTGGCTCAGGACAGTGCCAATACCCACTTTAGATGTATCACAGTCAATTTTAAATATCTTGTTGAACTCGGGAAGTGCTAAAATAGGAGTTGTGGTTATCTTTTTTTTTTTTTTTAATAAGCTCAAAATTATCTTCGGCTTCCTTTGTCCATTTAAATGTTCCTTCCTTAAGGCATTTAGTGATAATGTCAGCCTCATAAAAGTACTAGGGGCGTTAGAAAGCCCAAATAGCATCACAAGCCATTTATAGAGCCCTTTTTTAGATTATTAATGTTGTTTTCCATTCATCTCTCTCTCACATTCTAATTTTATGATAACCATTGCAGAGATCAATCATTGGTGGCAAACCTATAGGAATCTCATTAGATACCATATCACTAAATTCATCCAGTAAAGGTAACACAAGTTCATGAAACTATATTTTATTAATTGCTACAATATCCACAAACCTTTGACACTTGGGACTTAGTTGCTGGTTTCAAAGGAGATAGAATAATTTGAATACCATCCTTAACAAAAGAATAAAGTATTTTCAAAACAATCATGAAACACCTTCATATCATATTGTTATGGTCTACCCAATAATAAATTACATGCATCCATTGGCGTAACATCATACCATTAATCATCTCTATAGTTTTTGCCAATAGAGGAAGAAACTAAACACTATTTTGTAACCTTTAAACCGCTGCCCTTTTGAACCATTGAATCTTGTACGATTGAGGATGAGGTCCAGTTTTTAGATTTAATTTAGATACCATTTCTTTAGCCACCACATTAGTACTGCTTCCATTATCTATGATCACATTACAAAGCTTCCCATGAGTAGTGCACCTTGTTTAAAAAATGTTGTCCTGAAGCCATGGTTCCTCATTCCCTTGAGTTACATGAAGGCTTCTTATTATCACAAAAGATTCTCCTTCATTAGCATATTCAATGACTTCTTCAAAGTTCCCTCATCCTTATTGAGTTCTTCCTTCTTTTCTTTAACCACATCTTCAATAATAGTTAACAAATTGCAGTTTGGACACTTGGATGCAATGTGACCATACCGTTGACACTTAAAACACTTTCTGGTAACATTGGCATTGTTGGCTACTCTTTGAAATGTTCCTTCCTCTCCCTTAGTCTTACTAGTGGTTGCTCCTTTGATAAATGGTTTGCTGGGAGTAGAGATGGCACTCCCTTAGTTAGAAAAGCTAGCTTTAAAAGTTATCTTTGGAGAATACTTGAGTTGTTGTTGTTCAACATTAATAGCAAGCTTTCTAACATCATGTAAGGTCCACAATGGCTGCAAGCTAATCACATTTGCTACATCCCTTTTTAAACCTCCCTAGAACCTAGCAATAGTTTATTCTCCAGCTTCATTAATATCACATCTAAGTATCAAAAATTTAAATTCTCTATTGTATTCTTCCACAGGTAGATCATATTGTTTAAAATTCTAGAACTTTAAATAATTATCTTGTTTATAATTTTCATATAGAAATCTTTTCTTCAACTCTTGTTTCATCTTTTCCCAACTTCGAATTAGTCTCTTCCCTCGTCTGTTTCTTTCCCTTTTCAAATTCTCCCACCATAATAAAGCACAACCGTTCAATTTAATCGCCACTAATTTCACCTTCCTTTCCTCTGATACTCTTTAAATCAAATATTTTTTCTACAATACATAACCAGTCAAAGAAAACATCACCTTACATTGTGCCATTAAATTCTGGAACATTTACTTTCATATCTCCCTCTTACATTCTAGGCTACCCACGTCTCCTTTGGTTAACGTGATCTTCATTTCTAGATTCACAACATCAACGTCAAAAGGGTTTAAATCTGTCTCATCTCCATGTGCTTCATGTTGGTGTCTTCTTTCTTAGTGATTATTTTCCTACTGCTGTATTTGTCTCTGCAGCAACTCCATGTTCTTTTTAGCTTAGCAATCTCTAAGTTTTTTTCATAAACATTCATGGCTTTGAACTCTTGTTGGAATGGATTACCACGCCTTGCCATGATGCCATACCAAAATAGAAGTGCGCAACACCAGGAAAAACATGAATCTAAGCTTTAATACCAAAACGGTACGGGAAAATTAAATGTTGGAATAAAGAAGTGCAATTAGGGTTTGGGTGTGCTAAGGAATTGACCAACACTTAAAAGCCTTAGGATAGTTTGAGATCACCATATTAAGTATACGAAACACCACCTTAATGAAACCAAAAAAAAAAACTCAAAATTAAGCTCAATACTTAATAGAGTCTACCAAAGAGACAGGAAATTGGGATAAATCAAATGATTTTTTTTTTAAGTCTGAATTCTGTCATTCTGTATTTCGAATTTTGAAGTATTTAAATATCTGTAATAATCCTCCAAGAATAAGAAAAGATAATAAACTAAAACTTTCAAAAAAACACATTACATATAGTTGTGACTAGATTCAAAGCATGTAATTGAAATTATTTAGTTTGCTGACTGCTGGCAAAATTAAACCATATGTTGGACTGGTCAAACTTGAAACGAAGCTGGGCTTGTATTTCTCTTTAGGCCAAATTGTTGAAATAGGCTGAATCATCACATTAGGTTACAAAGGAAACTGAAGACTTTGTTGGATTGATTGACGTTGGAGCTTTTGGGTTTGCATTTGGAGCAATGTAAGCATCATCCAGGGCAGTCTTCTAGCAGCTAGGTTTGAGTATTCCAGTTTCAAAGAGTTTAACTTAAGAAAGGAAATAAAACATTCAAAGACAGAAAGAAAGAGAAATGAAAGACAAAAACGGAAAAAAGCCTCTAGACTCGTGAATCATTAGAATAAGAGGTCCTAGGTTATACAAATATGGCAAGGAGACAAAGGGAAGACAAAAGGTAGGTGGGTCAAAGATCAGTGAATGGGGAAAGGTTTCTTGGGCAAAGGTAAGAAGGAGATGGAGACGAGATAGAAAATGAAGGAAGGTGTGAGAGGATAAATAAGAAAGGTTGAGAAAGAAAGGGCACATAGAGAACAAACCACTTCTCTCCAAAACTCTACAAAACTCTCATTCTCCTTTCTCTTCTTTCTTCTCACTGTTTTAATACGTTGTAGCTCCATCGATTCAAAGTTTGTTTTTACTGTTTGCTTCTTCCAAGTCCATAATTGGTAATTGACTTATCAATGGTGGGCCTTTGCAGGTGCCCACACCCATCGAAGGAGAAGGTGACATCAAGAACCAGCCTAGTCCACCTACCATTCAACCAGTCCCCTATATCCAACAGAGAGTAGCTGTAAAACCCCATATTTTGGTAAAAATTTAATTTTTTTAAAAGGGCAAATTGATAATTTTTCTTAGTATATATTGCTTCCATTTGTCAATCAAGGCCTACTTTACTCATTTTACATCTTTAAGGAAGCATTTGGAAACCTTAAGCTCTCTCTTATACCACTCAATCACATGAGGATTTAGAGAAAAAAAGTAAGTTGTATTCTCATTATACTCACATTGATATTGTTATGAGTTTGGAAGGGTTTAAAACATATGTAGGATGTATTTCAACTTTGTTTTTGATCCATAGACTTTGGAATTGCTATATAATCTTAAATTAGTGCATGATTGGGAATTAATTTGGCTTGAGTGAGATTGATTTGAGCTTACATTGATGTTTGAGTTTGGAATTTTGAAAAAATCAAAGTGACAACATGAAATTTGAAAAATCCTATAATATTTTTGGGTTGTGATTTTACTTTGAAATTTTTATATATTAAATTAGACATTCAGATATTTCTCCTGAAACTAATTTCACTGAAAATTTAAAGTATTTGCTTTTGGTGAAATTTTGAAGTTGGTTGTTTAGTTCTAAAATTTCTACAGATTTTTTGATATATGTAGGTTTCATTCAAACAAACGATTGATTTAAGAGGTATTTTGAAACAAAATATTTCTATAAGTTGTTATACACTTAAAAAGCTTTCAAACTAAAGTGGATTTTCTCAAATTGGAGTTGTGTAGGATTTGTGGTTTTCAAAGTTGAATTAGTAAATCTGAAATTTCCAATTTTCAAAACAGAGCATGAAAAACTATTTCGTTTTGACCAACCTAGACTTCTTTAAAAGTCATGATTTTTGGTATGATATATTATGAATGTGTTTCTTGTTATACTAGAAGGTTTCATAATTTTTAGACCTCTATTTGGATAGCTATGAATTTTTGAAATCATGTTGTACTGTTTGAAAGCTTGCTGGGGAGAATTTGAAATTCACAAAACTAAGTTTGTTTCAAGGGTTAATGACCTCTTATTGACCTAAGATTTATAAGGCAATATGGTTTAAGTGTCTAACTGAACCCTACAAATTTTTTTAAGTTTTGGGACAAGCATCAATTCAATAGGAATCAGCTTATATAGCTTTTATAAGGCTGATTTAGTAATTCAATTGATTTTCCTTCGTATGGGTGACGATTCTTATGAATTTTGATGATCTTGAATTGAATTAAGGATTTCTCAGTAAATTAAGTTCAGGTAAGTAAACTAGACTTCAACTGAGATCACAATAAGCATCTTACTTGTGTTGTGAAAATTTTTATTACAAATATATATGTTTATAAGTATTTGAAATTCTGTTTTGATCATAATAATTCCGTTTATGTTATGAATATAAGATTTTGATTACGTTCTATTTTGTATGAGTGCTTTATGTTTATAGCATGAATATATAAGTTTAATGTTTTGATATATTTGTAAGAAAGATTTATGCCTATGCTTTAGGATACCTAAATTCTCATTTGCTTAGTAGGCATTTTGAATTATGTGACATCTTGAACTAACTTTTGTATAAGGCCTTCCTTTGGAAATGATATAAGTTCTGTTAAGTTTCATATGGTGAGAAAGGGTCCTTAGGACTATTGTGGTCTTAACATTCATGTCAGAGCGGATTTGTACATGTGGAAGGAATCATTGGTGATCACAATGAGGGAGTGGCTCTTACCTTCAGGTATGAGCATTACATTTTATAAAGCCTCACTTGTACTTGCTTGCCTATGATTTATCACTGATGAGTGATTTTATGGGCTCAACTATGTTAAATTTTAAGTAAAGTGATAAGAAAATTCCTACTTTGTAAAAGAATAAAATCATTCCTAAAGATAAGTTTTGTTAAGTGTTTACGAATGCTTTCACCTTTTTGTAATTTAAATGAAATACCCTCTTAAACATACTTTCATTTATGCATGAAATATGAATTTGTGTTATTAATAATTTTTTTGTTATATGCAAAACTAGTTTACTTACTAAGTTAATACTAATTCTAGTTTATTGTGGTCCTCAAGTGAATGATAATTAGAGCATTTTGACACAAAAACTTTAGCTTCCCTTGGTTCCCTTTATGTATAGATTTTTGTTAGGATTTTGATCGCCTTGAATGATGACATGGAAGCTGATTTTTTTCTTTCTTAACATCCTTGTGAACCCTTTTGATTTGTATAATGGTTTTTACTGTGAAGAGTTATTTTGAATTTAGTAGTCTTTCACATTTGTGATTAAGTATTATATTTGTTTATGAATGTTCAGAAATCATGCCCTAAAGCTCTTGAGTTTTAGGGTGTGACAACTTGGCATTAGAGCAAAGGATTTTAGATTCTATAGACATTTTGTTATAAATAGTCAAGGGAACCAAGTCTTATGCCAAATGCTTAGGATTAAAGTTATTAAGTTTTATCTTGTGACATTTACTAACTCATTTTTTTTTTTTTTGGTATGACATTTTTGTTTTGTTATAGAATGTTATAAGGTACGGATCGTACTAGTAAAGCTACTAAAGTTGATAAGCCTACTATTGGAGGATGAGGAGTACGAGCACAAATGCTAATATTTGCACATCGAAATCAAATGGATCAACTCATGTCAATGTTAAAAAATGCAAGAAAGCAAGCTAGTACTAGTGATTACACAAATACTAATAACAGTAGTTTGCAAGAGGTGGTGCAACGTTGGACTAATGCTAGATAAAATCCTTCTCAGGGGTATCCTAATAATGTTGATACAATGCAATATTGTAAAGAAATTTAGGAGAATTCAATCTTCATCTTTTGAGGGCTCTAGTAATACATTAGTTGAAGAGGAATTGATTCGAGACTTAGAGAAAAGTTTTGATCGTATAGCATGTCCTGATGCTTAGAAGGTTACATGTGCTACTTTTATGCTTAAGGGTAGTGCTACCATAAGTGGGGTATAACTAAAAGACATTACAAGAATTTTGACTTTTTACAGCGTTTAAAAAACGCTATAATCAACCTTTTATAAAGTTTTTGTAAACGTTGTGAGTGGCAATACTGTAAATAAGGTTCCACAATTGATGATTCCTACCCATGGTAATGTTAATTAGGCATGAATTGTGTTGAAAAATACTTACAAAACTCATTTGCAAATGGTGGATTCTTTGTGACCTAAGCTTGAATTTTGGTCACCAATAACCTACACACATGCAATCAAATGGATT
>JANLJB010004982.1:0-15409 GCA_026212285.1 Bursera cuneata
TTACAACCAGAGAACAGATTGCTTGCTGATCTTGTTTTGCTCAGATTTTATAAGGAACTCCTTCTCAACCTCAGTCAATGGGTCTTCTTTTAACGAGGCTCTAGCGATGAGAACGTGACTTCGTTTGCTGAAGATGATATAAGCTTGCTTGATGAGGACTCTGATTCTGGTAAAATCCTTTCCGTGAAGAAGCCAGGCTGTTTTGGTTGAGGCAATGACCTTTCACCATTCAACATCAGGACTACAGATGACATGTTAGGCCTGTCTTCTGGTCCTTGTTGCACACATAGCAGACCGACATGGATGCATCGTAATAATTCAGATAAATTACAAGAATTATCCAATGATTTATTAATTAATTCCACTGGTCTCCCTTCTATCCACAGTCTCCATGCCTGAAACAGATCAAAAGAGATTGTGATGACACTCTATCCTCATTCATCTAGGAGCTCCTATGAACTTTAAGAAGTGTACACCAAACTGATAATGATAAAAGAATCCTAAAGCTTACATGACCAAGAAGGTTATGTTGGTGATCCGCATGATGAAATCCTCTGTTTCTTTTCCCACTGATTATCTCTAATACCAAAACACCAAAGCTGAAGACGTCAGATTTCACTGAGAAAAGCCCGTCTACTGCATACTCCGGAGACATATAACCACTGAAAAGTTATATTGCAAAGAGAGTCAGAGAAGGGAGGCAGAAGAGATGATATATAAGATGAATAATAAAATAAATGCAAGCGTTCTTACTATGTTCCAACAACTTTATTTGTGTTTGCCTCAGTTTGATCACCCCAAAATGTCCTGGCCATGCCAAAATCTGAAATTTTTGGATTCATTTCATTATCTAATAAGATATTATTAGCTTTGAGGTCTCTATGTATAATCCTCAATCTAGAGTCTTGATGAAGATATAGAAGTCCTCTAGCAATTCCACCAATAATATTGATACGCTTGCTCGAATCCAGTAGTTTGCTTCTTGTTTTATCTGAAAATTCTCTCTCCTCCAAGTTAGTCCTCAGCTTTATGCTTAAATTCTTTCACAGAAACATTTAAAAAATAATAATAAAAGAGAGAGAAAGTAAAAAAAAAAAAGTTAATGTATGACAGGAAAGATAGATGATCAGTTTGGAGACAGTTGTCATACCAAAAATGAAGATGTCCAAGCTTTTGTTAGGCATGTATTCATAAATTAACATTCTTTCATCTCCATCAATGCAACAACCCAGAAGCTTTACAAGATTCCGGTGCTGAAGTTTAGCAATCACAATAACTTCATTTTTGAACTCTTGCATTCCTTGTCCAGAACTTTTGCAAAGCCTTTTGACTGCAATTTCTTGGCCCTCTATCAATGTACCCTAGAAACCATTACTGTAAAAGTAAGTATTCTCTTTTCTGAAGATAGTACACCTTATTTGCATACCATTGTGTTACCTTGTAAACAGGTCCAAAACCGCCTTGCCCCAGTTTGTTGCTGTTTGAAAAGTTGTCAGTGGCATTGGCTATGGTGCTCAAATCAAATATTGGTAATTCCATTTCTTCTTCCCTGCCATCTTTATGTGTTGAATCAAATTCACGCCTGCTATAAGTCGGCCCTGTAATAGTAGGAGATAGCATGTATAAACCAATGAATTATTGGAAAGTAATCGGTATGCAGTATTTGCAGTAAAACAACAATTGCTTTTGAATTCTTATGCATAAATGTGTTAAATATTTAGCAATAGTTGTTTTCTGTCTATAAATGTAATCAGTCAAGAGATGTTGATTGAGCTAAACAATTCACCTTGCTTCCTAATTCTCTTCTTCCGCATATACAGGATGCATCCTAACACAAGCAATCCCATGGCCAAACTTACAGATGTAACTATGATCACCACCTGCTTCTTCTCGTTGGATTGTCTTCCCTTCCTAATGTTTTCTGTAAGGTTGAAAATAAAGATATGAAACATATGCAAGAACTGAGACATGAAAATTGCAAATTAATGCAGTATGCATTAACCTAGTTAGAATCAGGATTCTAGCCTCACTTGAGCCTTTGATGTTCTAATAACTAGACGCATCTGAACATTCAAATCAATATACCCATTTCTAGAAGTAATTAGAAAACGGGAAAGAAGGGTACCAAGTTCTGAAGATGCCAGCCTTACATAGATGTCTTGTCCAAGCTTAGGAAGTTCTCTTATGTCAATGAGGTCATCAAACCACAGCAAACAACCACTTCCTTCACCGCTGACATTTGAATTTGCATATGCAGTACAAGAGCAATTGTTAGAACACAATTTCTCGCATTCAAAGAGGCTGATGTTCATATTATCCCATGAATATCGGGTGTCCGGCAATTTTACTGCGGAGAGCATCAGAAAGCCATCTCCATTCTCACAGGCCAGTTGAGTCCTTCGAGCGCACCCATCGGACCAATCTAAGATACTCCAGTCTGCAGGAGATTTGGGTATGAATCCATCCAAGCATGCACATATAGGAGAATTATTAATGTTGCAACTGGCATAGGCACCGCACAGAGCATAATTGTCACACTGATCACTAATCGCTGCAGAGTATGGAGCCCATTTTCCTGTTCGCTCTATCCATGTGAAACGCTGTACATTACCTGATGGGTTCAAAACCATCCTGGAAGGGATTGAACTGTTTCGAAGCTCAAACTTGAAAAACACTTCATTCCCACTTGATACGAACTCGTATGTATAAACTGAATTTGGTTCCAGTGTAGGAGCTCCAGTCCAACGAAGGCCGTTCCATGGACCCGGTCTAAATGTTGTTTGAGACCCCTTTCTAAGAACTAGCTGCGGAAACCCATGTGGATCTATCATGAATCTGAAATCCCCTTCAACAGGGTCATCTATGCTCTGCCAAGATGATAAAAACCTGTTCAGACCTGTAACCAAGTTTACTCCTAGTTTCATACCCGGTAACAAGGTGTCACTTGGATAATCGAAGCTCTGCCACAAGAAGTTATCTGGGTTATTATCATTTCGATCTCTCACAACAAGATTTCCTGAATCTAGAAGCACCGCAGATGGACTCTGAGCAGTCTTCGATGCATTTGATGACCAAACAGTGTCATTAGTACTGTTGAGAAGGACAAGAATTCCTTGGCGGGTGAGAGTAAGAACTCCTGATTGATCGGAGAGTGGAGCATCTCCGTTGGCAACCCAAGCAACCGTCCCAGTTGATAATTTCTTGTACCAAATTCCCAAGTATCGGCTCTTTGATCTCCCTGGACTGAAAAATCCAAGTTCAAAGGCTTCGCCAGCTGAAACTACTGTCTCACCATCTCTGATGGATTGGCCCAAGGTGATGGTGTCTTGCGTTGTGGCGGTTCTTATGCTGAAAACTAAAAACGAGAACATCATTAAGACTAATGTGAAGCCTCCCAAAGATTTTCTCATGCTTGCATTCACGCTCTGGCTGTCAATTTTTCTTGCCAAAGTTGGCGTAGCTACCTTAGTAGCAGCAAAAGACTATTACAAATAAATCTAGTGCCGGTCTCAAGAATGCTTGTAAGTTGGAATGCGGTTTTGTGTTATTCAAAACACTTACGCTTTAGTCCATTTTACATTCCAGATGTAATTTTCACCGTGTGAAAGTGATGTCATTCTCGGGCAAAGTCAATACAAGGCACTGACTAATGAAGGCGTCCTGCATATACACGTAATATTATAATATATATATATATATATATCCTGAATCATGTGCTAATATTTCTCATGATATTTTTCAGACAAAGAGTCAATCTGTTTCAATATCATCTGGCCAGCTCAGGAGATAGGTAAAGCTTGTTAATCAATCGATTTGACCTTTATAACAAATGGGCTGATCAATTATGGTTTATAACTGGTTGAGGTTTTCAGGTAATATCATGGGACAATTAACTCCAAATATAGCATCATAATTGGTCTTGTAATAAACATAGTATTTCTCAAATTTGGTAATTTTGTTATGATGATATCTTGAAATCGATCTATAAGAAAATTGACTGGCCATCTCTTGTTTATTTATCTTGAGTATGTATGATTGTGACTTTTAACTACTGTGGTAGATATCTCATATGAATTGGATTTCAACTTGGAGATCATCTAATAAAAGCCAAAGAGTTGTAGAATAGTCAAACTTTGGTTGGTAAAAGTCATTTGGCAAGAGTTACCTTTTGCCCAAGGCAATCCGAAAGATTGTGACACTTGCATGCTGTTTGAGCCGGGCCCTGGAAGCGAAAGAGGCCCATTCACATTGATATTAGGCTGGAGGCTTATTGGGCCAAACAGAAGGGACATGGACGACCGGATGAGTCTAAAGCAAGCAGCCACTTCACCTGACCTCCCTGATTCTGATATCTGAAAGGGTTCGATATTATTTGGTCAAAATTCTCCGGAAACAAGATCTTCTGTGCTTTAAAATTTCCAAGATTAAGGAACCTAACAATACAAGCTGCTTAGTTCCTTCTAAGCTTTAAACCTGGCAATATGGGGTCGCAAGGATGATCAAAACTCTGCCACAAAAAGTTCTCTGGGTTGCCACTGTTTATTCCTGATTGCAAGAATTGTACAACGGGATTATCCGCTGTTCTTGATGCCCTAGATGACCAAATCATTCTGTCTGTGCCCTTGAGTAGTATAGAAATCCTTTGATTATATTACCTGGGCTGAGAATTCCCAGTCCAAAGGTTCCACCAACTGAAACAATACTCTCGCCATCTTTGATGGACTGACAATGCGTAATAGGATATTCGTTGTTGTGAGTCCAGGATTCTCCAGTGATTTCTTGGGCTGCAAAGTCCTTCACTCATAATAAACTGTGCTGGGCTAAATCAACTGGACAGCTCCTTGCTGGGCTTCAAAGGGGTAAGCTTCAGTGTTTTGGAAAACAAGAAAAAAAAATAAGAATTGGCATAAATAAAGGGGTGCGTTTGAATTTTGATCTAAGTTTGAAATTTTGTTATCATCATAATCCTTTGCTCAATGTTCAGACATGCTTAACAGCTTCTATCCAACAAACTATGTTGAGTGTCGAATAACATATCATCTGATACCATCTAATAGTGTTCAACAGATGGTATTGAATGCTCAATAAATCATAACATTTAAATTTTTTAAAAATAGGTTATCTCAACAAAATTTTATAATAAAATTTTGTTCAAGAACTCAAAAAAAGGGGCATTTGGATGCTTAACTTATTCAAGGATTTTTGCAATAGCTTTGTTGTGAATTTTCTCTTGTAAAGGAGATGTATATATTTAATTCTTTGGTAAATGTTAATGCCAATGGATTCAATTTCTATTGAATTTTTTAATAATGCTACGAATCCCAAATCATTATCTTAAGTTTTTCATGGAAAGTGATATGTAATTTATAATTAATGTGATATGAATGTTAAATTAATTTAACAAAAGGTGAGATTATATGTACCCCAAAATGCACTTTAGATCACCCCAATTTTAATGAAATTACATATTAAAATTTTTAATAAAATTTTCATGAAATTATATATTTTGTAATAAATTAAAGGGGATGATCAATTTTGTTTTATTAGATGATCAAATCATTCTGTGACCTTGAGTGGTACAGGAATCCTTTGATGGATTGACAAGGTGTAAGTTCTCGTTGTGAGTCCAAGACCTCCCAGTGATTTCTTGGGCTTCAAACTCTTCACTCGGAACAAACTGTGCTGAGATGAATCAAGTCAACTACACACCCTCGTTGCTGGGCTTCAAAGGGGAAAGCTTCAAATTCCAAATAATAACAAATTTGGATGCTTAATTTAGCGAAAGATTTTTTGCTAGAGTTGGGTTGTGAAATTTCTCTTTAAATGATGTGATATTAACTTCCAATGAAAGAAATGGCTTATCACGACTGTTATTAAGAAATTCATGTATTCTCTACACCCACCAGGGCAAAGTTGAGATTCAAACAGAACGCTATTGCTAAAGTTTCAGAAATGAACTTCCTAATCAATCAAGAATGGCTGTAAAGTTTCAATCATGCAAATTATGCAGGGTGGATTTCCTCCAGAGTAGTGCAGACTGTAAAAACTCCTCTCCGCATAAGCAATTGATTGAGCTTTGTGAAAGTTCAGGTGCTTGCTATGAGTCTTCNTTCCATGACTGCAGGGTTATCTGCATTAAAGTAACCAAAAATCAAACATAACATATATAAAAACATAAATATTCTTCCATATATATGGTCTTTAACGAACAAATAAACATGGATTTTCAGGAGTCTATAGATAATCTTCTACTCAGATAAGCACTTTAATTTCTTCTAGTAGGAACTAAGGATTGGAATTAATATAGTTCTAACCTGGATTACGGCGAATGGGATTACGACAAAATTCACATCGGCAGTACAGCGTGCATGGCCTGTTAGTCTTGAAAATAGGAAAAATGAAATTAAAAAACAAAAACAAAAACCAATCAGAATGATCTATCGTCCAATTTATGCTTACTTTCCACTTCAACTCCTCATCTCAAGTCAAGTGTCAAGGATCATAGAGTTTCCTTTTCAAATGAGAGAGAGTAGAAATTTGACAACCATATTCATATTATTTTTGGAAAACACTTTAGGGATTAAGCTATTAAGAGCTGAAGAATAAATTTTGCAAAAAAATCAGGAAAGCTATGATCAAGATATTCATATACCTTAAAGCATCCACAATAATTTTTACAACACCCGCATCTCTTGCATCGGCATCCTCTTCTTCTTCGTCCTCTTCTGGGCACGACTGTGTCTCCATCTTTCTGCATAGGGTTCTCCTTCAGATCACAAAACTTCCCCTTCACAAACAACACGAACAAGATGGATACGGTTAGAAGGGCTTACCAGATCAATCTGCTCCATATGGGATCTATATGTGTAATCATGAACCTGTTTGTAAAGACAAGATGGATACAGTTAGAAGGGCTTACCAGATCAGTCTCTTCTGGAAGAGATTTATATGTGTAATCATCTTCTTCTCCGTAAAAACAGTTTTCAGGGTCACATGTACAAGCACTTCCACAATAGGACCTATTTGCAAAGCACTTGCAGTCACTGACCATGTCCAAAAAGAGGTATTTCATCAGTTCACAACAAAATAAGGATTGGGAGAGAAGTTCATTCATCAGAAAGTAGAAATTGAATCTATTCATGCTTCCCGAAAACTTACTTTGTCAAGCATTCAGAGCTCCTACTACAACTGCAACAAATACTGTTGGCGTGCTTACTCTGACTGGCGACTGATTCCGTCTTCTTGGTTGCATAGCTGAAATCAAGGTTGATAACCAATATAAAAAAATAATAAAACAAAAAAAGGACTAAATATCAGAAAGATTTAATGAAAAATAACAGTGTACTTGCCTCTTCTTCCCGGGGCTTTCTTGGTTTAAATTCTTATTGGAACTAAACTCCACTGTAGTTTCACCATCTTGTTGGGAACCCATACGAACAGGAAATTTCTTGTACTCTGAGCAGTCGCACTCACACACACTACACATATGTTAAGGTTTGTTATGAAAACGTAATGAATGATAAACTATTGGCAATTGTCAATGGTGGATGTTAGGAAATTAATCCACAAAAGCGTAAAAGCATTGCAGTACGGCAACCATCAGAGCAAATTTATACTAGATTCAAACATCACACTCGAGCAAATTGGCAGAGAAACAAGCTTCCTAATCAAGAATATGTATAAGAACTTATAAGAAGGTCCAAAGCTTGAAAGCGTTTTTCATGCAAGCAATTTAAAGAAGATTACATACTGTAACTTCGACATCAACATGGTATCGGTGACTCGCTACCTTCTAATGGCCATAATGGAAGCTCTTTGATCACCCACCACACTTACTCTTCTCATTAATTCTTTGGTAATAAGCTCTGAATCCAATTCAAAAAACCAAGAACAATAGCATTTCTAAGGCATAATGCATTTGCACCTGTGTGAAGGGATCCAACAACCTTTTCAGAATTTGAGAAAGACACCTTTGTGTCTTTCCAAGGTGTTCTTTACACAATTAAGCATAACCCATTTTCTCCTTAACAAACAATCAAAACATCCAGTGTAATGTTTCCAACTGATTTCTTCAACTTATAAAAGCAACCCATTTTCTCATTAACAATCAAAACCATACACAGATGACCCAAGATACAGAACACAAGCACTTAAGAGAGGACAGGCACAATTACATTACTTTCTTCAGAATAATTGCTTCGAGACTTCATTTTTTCTTTAATTTTCAAGAATCGAGAGGCAGAGTACATAGGCGTCTATATCAAATAAACTATCTATAAATTCAAAATAAAAAAAGAACCAAGAAAACAAGATCACTTACAAGAAACAAGGGGTTGGTTCTTCTTGAACAGCCACTCAGAATCCGAGCACCAATGAGCACTACTGTTTGGTTCTCGCGAAAAACTTTGACAAGAGAAATGTGAAGTGTAAAGCAAATGTTGCTAAGAAAATTATTCAGAAAAACAAAAAGGATTGAGAATGATAGAGTACTCACAACCGGACAAGGGTCCGTTCGTTCAACTGCTAGCTACTGCTGTTGTTTCCTGGCAAAACCATTCAAGAAAGAAAAGGAAAGGAAAACTAAAGCACATAAGAAGTTAATTCAAAGAAAACTTTATAATATATAAACAACATTAGTTCTTTGTTCAACTGCTAGGCTGCTAGCTAGTAGTGTTTGGTTATAAAGAAAAGAAGAGAAAACCTTGAACTATTCACTGCATGTTAAGTGAAAAAATGATTGCTAGGCAGTTGCTTCACCTCGTCTCTGCATGTTGGAAATATATAATCTGAAAAAAATACCAATCTTGAACCGTAGATCATCGTATTCAATCTGCTGATCTAAGGGCTCCCATTCATCCATTAAGTTTTTTATCTATTAAATTAATAAATTGAGCCATTGATTTATGCAGGGTTCTAACACCACACCCTGTAAAATAGGAAATTGGTAAATATCAAAATTTGGAAGACTATTTCAGTAATGTAAAATATTTATTGATAATATATAACTTAATAAATTTTAAATCATTTTAATACATATTGTAAAATGGGACCTTTGCAAAAATGACTCAAATTACGGGATCTCGTTTAAATTTGATCCGATTCTAAAAGATTTAGACACGATGATTAGACATCAGACACTCGATATAGACATTGTCATATGTCATTTGTCACTAGATATCCGACGATAGATAAACATCAGATACCATCAAATATCAGACATCCGACTGTCGGATGTTGTTGGACATCAGACATTTGATTGTTGGATGTTGTCAAACATCGAACAAATGATCACGATATCTAAATTTCTCGAGCATGGGTTAGTTTTCACTGCCCCTTAGATTTGGTCCATTTTGATAATTATTTCTTATTATATTAAATAGTAATGGAAAAGTTTTACTGGGATAAAAAAAGTTAATAGATTTCATTAAGAAATATAGTCTTTGATATTTTTTAAAGGTCAGGCTATTGGGACTTAATTTTCACTCAAGCGACTCTTAGTTAATTATTGTCCATGTATTATTATTTTGATAATTAACTTAAGCGTTGGAGTGGGAATGCCAACCAATCACGCTAGCACCACTAACAATAACAACTTCTTGTTTTTGTAGGAAAGCTCATCAGACAACAACTACTTATAATTTTTTTCTTTGTATTTTATCTGTTTTATAAGAAATTTGAGTCATCC
This sequence comes from Bursera cuneata, assembly GCA_026212285.1. Classification (NCBI taxonomy): domain Eukaryota; kingdom Viridiplantae; phylum Streptophyta; class Magnoliopsida; order Sapindales; family Burseraceae; genus Bursera; species Bursera cuneata. The sequence continues at coordinate 9,686 of JANLJB010004982.1, forward strand.
AGCACAAACACATTGTATTTGTAATAAACCAGATTTGTTCCTTAATCAACAAACTGTCTGTTTGGTTATTGAGAAAGGAAAAGAAAATGGCAAGGAGAAGTTGAGCAAGAAACCTTGAAAAGTTTTGCAACGACCAAGATTCCTTCTATTGAGTGAAGATGTTTGCCTGAGAGTTTCCTATTGTTTTTGCATTTTGCAATAAATATGCTTGAAGTGTTGGGTTATCACTTGAAATTTGCTGATCGTACGGTTTCTACCATCCAAGGTAATTTACATGGAGGAGCGAAGCCATTGCACAGTATCCATCGAAGTGAAATCTTGAAGAATTGTCGAACTATATAGTCAAGTTTCAAGCAGCATATTTATTCATTAAGTTGTGGACTATTGGGTTTCAAGAGGTATTATTGTATTTATTATTGTTGAGTGAGTTTCTTGCATCAACATTAGTTAACATGAACCGATTCTAATATAGGTGTGTAAAATTCCGAAAAGGAATGTTTGCTTCTAATTTTTAAAATCTTAGGTGTACTTTATAAGTTTCCAATTAATCAGAGGATTGTACTTTTCTTTTTTTCCTTCAAAGTATCTTCCCTAATTTGAAATTTAAGGTCCAAGCTTGTATTGATGATAGGAAAGAAGTTTTAATAATAAACGTCTATACTAATTATAAGGATAAAGATTATATATTTTATTGTTCCGATCTCCATTAGTTTTTCCATGTTATATATTTAATTCTAATAATTTAAGTAAAATAATTCGAAACATATTTCGATTGGCCTCTACAGCTAATTGCATGCTAGATTTTAATATGTACACACAGAGCCACCTAACTATTTACACATGTCCATTCTGCAATGTTCAGTAATTTTGTAGATAAGGTAGTACTTTCAGTTGATAATGTTTCATGGATAGGAAACAGAGAGGAGCACTCCACATATTTCTGACAAGTGATGATCTGATCATCAGGTTCTACCTTGCGTCTAAAATGGAAAATGTGATTTCATTTGTGGTAGATGATTGATGGGTGCAACATGAATATTAATCAGCTTCGGCTGGCAGATTCCTTTCTGTGAAAAAACCAGGCTGCTTTGGTTGAGGCAAGGAAATCTCACTGCCCAGCATTAGAACTACTGATGACATGCTTGGCCTGTCTTCTGGTCTATGTTGAACACATAACAGACCCACATGAATACATCGTAACACCTTAGAGAGTAGATAGAAGTCAGCTAAAGTATCGCCAATTAGCTCCAGTGACCTCTCTTCTTTCCAAAGTATCCATGCCTGGAAAAATAAATGCACTTAAGATGACATTTTTGCTTCGGAATATATAGGAAAATGAAATGTTATTCTCTCCCCTTACATGTCCAAGAAGATTATGATCATGACCAGAAGTGGAAAATCCTCTGTTTTTCTTTCCACTAATTATCTCTAGTACTAAAACACCAAAACAGAATACGTCAGATTTCATTGAGAAAAGCCCATCAACCGCATACTCAGGAGAGATGTAGCCACTGCAAAATAATATTGGTTGAGCAGTTGAAAAGCTACAAAAGAGTAAATCATGCATAAAATAAATAATGTTCGTTTGTATACTTACTATGTTCTGACAACTCTATTTGTGTTTGCCTCAGTTTGATTTCCCCCAAATGTCCTGGCCAAGCCAAAGTCTAAAATTTTTGGATTCATTTCATTATCTAGCAAAATGTTACTAGCTGTGAGATCTCTACATATAATCCTCAGTCTAGAGTCCTGATGAAGATAAAGAAGACCCCTAGCAATTCCTCCAATAATATCGACTCTCTTGCTCCAATCCAGTAATTTGCTTCTTATCTCGTCTGGGAAATGTTTCTCATTTAACTTAGTCAGTAATTACTTTGCTTAAATTCTCAGAAAAAAATATGGAAATAAGACTGATATGACTGCATAGACAGTAGATTAGGAGAACATCAAACCAAAAATGAAGTAGTCCAAGCTTTTGTTGGGCATGTATTCATAAATTAACATTCTTTCATCTCTATAAGCGCAACATTCCAGGAGCTTTACAAGATTTCGGTGTTGAAGCTTAGCGATCAGAATAACTTCATTTTTGAATTCTTCGATGCCTTGTTCAAAACTTTTAGAAAGCCTTTTAACTGCAATTTCCTGCCCTTCTATCAACTTCCCCTAGAAATCATCGTTCATGAAAGTAAACATCTTCTTCAATCTGAAGATAATAAACATCATTACCTGATGATTTTGGTAACAAAATTACATTGTAAACAGCTCCAAAACTACCTTCTCCGACCTTGTTATTTTTCGAAAAGTTGCCAGTGGCATCAGCGATGGTTGTCCAATCAAACATTGGTAATTCCGTTTCTTCTTTCTCGCTTCCTTTATCGTGGCAATTCTCAGTTTTCCCAGCTGAGACAATTGGAGATCATTGATATGCTATTAACCACTTATAATGTGTTACAAAAAATTCTTACTAATTCTTCACAGTTGAAGGTAAGTCCTTTGCATTATTACCCATCATTGTGTTATTTGATATCGATCATTTCCGATGTTTAAATATAGTTTGATCCTAATTATATATACTTATCAAAGCCAAGAGTGTGTACCTTGATTCTTAAGTTTCTTTTTGCGCGAATGCATAATCCATCCCAACATAAGCACTCCCATGGCTAACAGTACTATAGATGCGACTATGATAGCCACCAGCTTCTTCTTTCTGTACTGTCTCTTTCTCTACATGCTAGCTGAACGATTGATAATGAGTTTGTAAATTAATTTCATTCATTATATAAACACAATAATTTCAAGGGATTTGTTACATTTCCGACAACATGCAATACCAAACTAAATAATTAATTGATGGATTTTAGTGCTTGTTTGTGTTAGACAAAAAGGGTTGACAATTTTAGGCAAAAAGGGTAGATAAAAATGTTGAAAAAAGGAAGAAAAATTTGAAAGGGACTTTGGTGGCTAGTCAAAATTCGGTGGCCGAAATTGTTAAAATAAGGAAAAGTGTGTGGGCCCCATTACTTTGAAAAATGATATAAAATGCGGAGAAGCTCCCCTATAAATAAAGAGCTTCCCCTCCCATTTCATTCATTCCTTCTCATTTCTTTCTATTCCATTCTCTCATTTTCTCCTAGTTATTAGAGACAGTTTTCTTCTCAAATTGAGAGAGAAGGTTAGAGTCCTAAGTGACTAGAGAGAGCTTGTAGATTTTCTTGAGGTCTAATAAAATCATTTCTTTGTACCGTGGAGGTTTCCCTCAATTAAAGAGGGTTTTACCACGTAAATTCTTTGCCCATTGTCTAATATTTATTGTGTTATTTTCATTTAAAATTTATGCTGTGAGAATATATTTCATAACGATGGTATCAGAACATTGGGTTTACTGTTCCGGGTTTACTATTTTGGATATTCTATTCCGAAAGTACTGTTCCAATGGTACTGTTCTAGGTGTATTGTTCCAGTGGTACTTTTCGGGTGTTTGTACTGTTTCTGATTCCGCGTTTACTGTTTTGAAGTTTTAATGCTCACTATATGGTAGAAACAAATGGCGGCAAAATTTGAAATAGAGAAGTTCAATGGGAGTAACTTCGTGTTGTGGAAGATGAAAATAAAAGGCGATTTTGGGAAAGGAAAATTGCTTGGAAGCAATTGGAAAGAGACTAAAAGAAATCTTTGATGATAAGATATGGGAAAAATGGATGGCAATGTGATAGCAAAGTTACATCTAACAATGGCAGATGAAATATTGTCAAGTGTCGCAGAAATGAAGTCTGAAAAAGAAATCTGGGATACTTTGACAAATTTGTACGAAGCTAAGTCACTACACAACAAGATCTTCCTAAAAAGAAGACTTTACACTCTTCGTATGTCGAAATCAACTTCGATGACCAAACACATCAACACTTTGAAGACTCTATTCTCTCAGCTCTCGACCATGAAGCATAATATAGAGGAGAAAGAGCATGCTGAACTTCTACTTCAAAGTCTACCTGATTTATATGATCACCTCATTACCAATTTGGCCAACGGTGCTTCAAAGACAATTTTAGTCTTTAATGATGTTGCGACTGCTGCTCTTGAAGAAGAAAGTAAATGCAAACACAAGGAAGATAGAATATTGAGTTCTTAACAAGCTGAGGCCTTATCTATTTCTAGAGGAAGGTATAGGGAACGTGGTTCCAGTGGAAGCTATAACAAGAACAGAGGAAAGTCAAAGAATAGGAAGGTTATATGCTACCATTGTGACACAAAAAGGGAATGTTGGTACTTGAAGAAGAGTGAAGAAGGTAAAGACGAGAGGCAAAGAACCTGAATCGTCAAATAGTCAAAGTTGTGTAGCAAGTACTTCAGATGATGGTGAAATTCTTTACAGTGAGGTGACAACTGTTACGGAAGGCAGAAAAAAGTTTGCTGATATCTGGCTGATAGATTTAGAAGCGATGTGGCATATGACTTCTAGAAGAGAGTGGTTCGATGTTTATAAAACCATCTCAAAAGGATCTGTATACATGGGTAATGATCATGCCTTGGAGATCGCTGGCATCGATACAATCAAGATAAAGACGTACGATAGAACGGTTTGTAAAATCCAAGTACGACATGTAAGGCTTAAAGAAGAATTTGCTATCCATGGGACAGCTCGATATAGAACGGTTTGTAAAATCCAAGAGGTACGACATGTAAGGCTTAAAGAAGAATTTGCTATCCATGGGACAGCTCGATGATCTTGGATATAAATTTTATACAAAAAATGGAATTATGAAGGTTGTTAGAGGCATACTTATAAATATGAAAGCCGAAAAGATTGTTGCTAATTTATACATGATTTGTGGAGAAACAATTTAGGAGGCAGACGCATCTATTGTAAGTTCTGGAAAATAGTTGACGATGATATGGCATCGCAAACTTGGACACATGTCTAAAAGAGGTTTGAAAATTCTCTCCGATCGAAAATTACTTCCTAGGGTTAAATCCATAAATTTACTATTTTATGAGCATTGTATTATTAGTAAGCAACATAGATTGAAGTTTAACAGATTAAATGTTATGAGAAAAAATATTATAGACCTGATTCATTTTGATGTTTGGGAGTCACTAGTTACATCCCTAGACGGAGCCAAATACTATGTGTTATTTGTTGATGATCACTCAAGTAGAAGTTGGGTATATCCTATTAAGAGAAAATCAGATATTTTTGCAATATTCAAAGCACGAGGTGAGCTTGAAACTGGAAAGAAGATCAAGTGTTTGAGGATAGATAACATAGTAAAACTCTGTAGCAAAGAGTTTAACTCATTTTGTAGTCAATAAGACATTAAACGCCAGAAGACGGTTGCTTATATACCACAACAAAATGGTGTAGCGGAGTGGATGAATCAAACATCAACAGAAAGAATGAGAGCTATGTTGAAGACTGTAAATTTACCTAACACATTTTGGGCAGAAATAACAAAGACCACCTGTTATATGATAAATAGGGCTCTCTCAAAAGCAATTGAGTTGAAGACACCTATAGACATGTGGACTGGTAAGCCGGTTAATTAGTCTCTTCTGTATATATTTGGATGTCTTGCATATGTGATGTATGATAGCTAAGAAAGAATGAAACTAGATCCAAAATGTAGGAGATGTATATTCTTAAGGTATGTTGATGGAGTTAAGGGGTATCGCCTATGGGATCCTACTGCCCATAAGGTCATCATCAGCAGGGATGTTATCTTTGTA
>JANLJB010004989.1:1026-12636 GCA_026212285.1 Bursera cuneata
AAGTCAAGGAATAATCCTATAGACTGCCAATGTCCTGCTAAATCCAAGTTAACCTGACTTCAAGCTGGAAGAATGTAAGTACTTCACCTTGTTCATTCTCTTGTAGACACAATTCTTTATTTGAATACTCATGAAAGTCAAGGAATAATCCTATAGACTGCCAATGTCCTGCTAAATCCAAGTTAACCTGACTTCAAGCTGGAAGAATGTAAGAAAGTACTTCACCTTGTTCATTCTCTTGTAGACACAATTCTTTATTTGAATACTCATAAAGGAAGATAGACACATATAATGATTTTTTTTTCCTTTGTCCTAGTTACACACTTACTATATTTAGTTCATCTCATCATTGGATTAGAATCCAAATCTAAAACATTTATAACAAAAGAAGTTCCTACGGGTGCTCATTGAACATGGTTTTCAAATCAGGTTGTATACATATACAAATATTGGAATAAAAAATCAAATCCAATATGAATCTCATTGGATTAGCACTGAATCTCACCCATCCCCAAATAATCCATTAACATTAACCCTTTGCAATTCACTCTAGTCCTGCATTCACAGCACTGCATCACATAACCTAATGGCATGAGCTTAAACTATTCTTGTGACATAATAAAATAAGAGAGCATTAATATCTTACCAAGCCCTATGGTTGATGCAAGGACTGGTTTTGTGGGTAGCTCTGTATACACGTAATATAGCAACGCCGCTGACAGTCCTCCTGATAAGAGTGACTTCTGGCTGCCACTCTTAAAATATCCCATAAGGCCACCCACTGTTAACAATACCAAATACCATTAGATGCAATGCACACCAATACTAAAACTAAACAAATAACCAACCAAATCTAGGTCCAGGCAAGCACACAACAAAACATAAAACATATTCTACCATATTGTAGAATTCGCTACTCAACAAAATGTTGAGCACATAATACATATATACTCAATATCAATACTTCATCATCCAAGAACTACCAAGGGAGGCCTGGCCCAAAATCAGATAAAGCATCAAGTATCGTTGCAGTTCTAACACAGTAACACTCTGTAAATAGAAAAGGTAAACTAGAAGGCAAAAAATTGAGAGGTAAGAACCAAAATTCAATTAATTTTCAACATAAAATGGCTAAAGGAGTAAAACTTTCCAACCCAGAATCAACACACTCCCCAAAACTTCAGTATTTAACATAAATAAATAACCAAAATAAAAAAGCTCTAGCACACAATATCTATAGGCTACAGCTCGAAGTTAGTATAAGAAAAGTAGTAATTGTTCCATTATTTTACCATTTAAGAGAAATAAATGATAACAATATTTACCTCCAACAAGGGCAGCATAACCAAGAGTCAATTTCTGAGACATTGACATCCCCATCTTCTTCTTCCCGATCTCGTCAGCCGATTCTCCTTCTCCCTCGTTCTTACCTTCACCACCTCGACCTCCTCCTCCTCCTCCTCCTCCTCCACCACCTCCTCCGCCGAAATTCTCTCCACCCCCACCGCCGCCACCAATATCAGGTTGGATGTCGATACCTTCCGTCGCAGAGTCTAGAGTATTGGAGATTATAGTAGAGGGTTTGAAGTCAGAGGAGACGACCCCAGCAGCAGTAGCGATCCTCTTAGAAGAAATCTCAAGTCTCTTATAGTTGATGTTGATGTTAGAGTATCTGAGCGGAGAGGCAAAGACGCAGGGTCGGTTGGGGAGTCCAAGCTTGGGGTATGGGATGAGAAGCGAAGACTGTGATCCGCCTAACAGTAACTCTCCCATTTTGACTACTCTATTTCTACTCTACTCGATTCTTCTTTTGTTCTTCAATTTCATTTCTTTCTACTGTCTTCTGGAACACCATGGGCCCATCAACCTATCCCCTCTGAATTCTCCCTTTACTTTGTTTTGCCTGTTTCTTGGGCTGACATTGGTCAAGCCCAATCCATGAACCATGCTGGGCCTCCAAAACATACCCACATTTCTATTACGGTAAAGGTTTCATTAAATTCAGTTTCCTCCCTAAGGTTTCTCGCCTTTTCTCATTGTTTTCTTTCATCATTTCTAATATTTTCTCTTTGGATTTTCATAAAATTGAATAAAAAAATTAAGAAAATCATGGAATTTTATTATTATTATATATAAGAATAATATTTATCTCAAACCTATTTGCCTAAATTATAATTCAAATATATAGAATTAATTAATAATTATCAAAGTAAATTGTATAAGAATATAATAAATGACATGATTAATGTTAAATTAATATCACATCATTTAAGATAAATAATATAAAATAAAAATTTGGGATTGTTATGTGACATTGACTTCCCACCATATTTGATCACTTGTTGTTATCAACAATTGTAGAATTGAACTGTAGAACTGAATTGCAAAACTGAACTACATAATTGAATCATAGAACTGAATTGTAGAACTGATTCAAGGACAAAATGAAAATAACAATAAAAATTGATTTTATTGGCCAAAGAAATCTATAAGTAGAGGCTTATCTTTGCCTTGTAATAATAGTCTTGGAGAGCTTTTTGGAGCGTTCGGGTGAAGCTTTGGAGGAGTAACAATATTAGCGATCATTGTTGGTCCCTCTCTGTTTATGCTTTCTTTCATTTTCGCCCTTTCTCTATTTCAGTTTCATCTCCTTATTTTACTTTCCATACACTTGCACCCTCGCACAACTACTATACTTATGGTTTAATATTTTAGTTATACAACAGGGATATGTTATTGGTGATAAATTTACAACGTTTACAAAGAAGGAAAATGCTTCAATAATTGATAAACTAAGGGAGGATAATCTAACTGGGCGTGAACAGTTGAGCTTGTATCTCCATGGTGGAATGAAATCAAATGATGTATTTCTTGCACAACTTAGCCCCGAACAAAACAAAATAAAAAGAGAAAAAATGTCAATCTCTGAGCAATATTTTAAGCTTATACAGTAAAACTGTTTGAAAATTGGATAGGAGCATTTTGAAGTGAAACGAATATTAAAGAAATGGATAAAATGTATGTAATGGGAATGGCATCGAGATCTCTGCTTTGGCGTTAATAGTGAGTGTTTGTAAACATCAGAAAAAGAGATCGTGATTAACGGCTTTTTTGTCTTTAGTTTTCTAATATAATTTAGGTATACAATTAGGTTGGAGACGGATGGGAATAAATTCCGGGCATTGACTTACAGATACAAAGCTCAAAGAGAGGAGAGAGAAAGAGAGTAAAGATTCCCAACGAGGAGGCAAAGAAACAGAGAAGGGTTAGAGCTTTTACTTTAGAAAGGTCAGCAGAGCAGAAACTCTCTTTGACAAAATACAAACCAATGCCTGCACTCACTTTACCAGTTGTTTACGTGTGTTTTCTCTTTCTTTTATGTTTAAAGTGGAGCTGTTGCTCGGGCTTTTGGTTTGTTTAGATAGAGATGCCAACCCCACCCAGAATCCAATGCCACTATCACTCTTTATCCACCAAGCTAAGAAAAAGAAGAGAAAAAAAAAAAAAAAAAGCAGTGAAGAGAGAAGGGAGTCAACTACAGTGCTTGCTTTGTGTTTGCGTTTGTGTTGCGTAGTGTTGAGTGGTCTAAGTGTAATCCCCTCGTGTGTTTGTATCTGTTTTAAGTGTCAACGCTTATATAAAGAGCTACCCAGGAAGCTTCCCACCTCCTTTCCTCACTTCACTTTCACTTGCCTTCGCTTTATTTCTCTTTTGTTTCTTGCCTTGTCTCTCTTTAAAGCCAAGCCGCCTCCCTACCTTCCCCCTTCAGTTCACTCTTCAGCAACCACTCCTCCAAGTACGTTTCCTTTCTCCTTTCTTCTTTTTTAATGTCCTTATCTTCTTCATATTTCTCCAATTTTGTGTTTTATTTCATGCTTCAAGTACTACTCTATCTTTGTTGAGTTTGTCATTGTGGGTGTGTTTGCTTTTTGCTCAAAATGTTCTTTTGCTGTATTAACTGAAAACTGTGTTTATTTATCTGCAAAGATGAATGATTGCATTTATTCTCTGTTTGAAAGTTTTCATTTTTGTTAAGATTTGTATTCAACGAAAGGTTTGGTAGAAATGTCCATTGTTATTATATTTTTTTAACAGAATCTACTTTGCATCTGTAGAAATAGAGTAGGCTTGAACCAAAGTTGTTGCTCACTAAAAGAACTTTAAAAAATTAAAAAAAAAGAAGAAGGAATTCCATCGCTCTGCGTTTGTTTACAGCTTTAGAAGTGGAATTTAGTGGAAACGGGAATGTTCTAAGCCTGTAACTTTGATTGGTTGTCAATATTCTAAAACCATTCTCATGCTGCTAGTCCTTGCCGTACGTCAGGATACTCTTAGCAAAATCCTTATCTACTGCAGTCGTTTTAATCGATTGCCAATACAGAAGTTTTCAGCTTCATCGTATTTATACAGGAGAAACCATGGGGAGATGATTATGTGATATTCTTGGTTGTTTTCATCAAGTGGAGTAGTTTTAAGTGCATACATTATTAGTTAGGTAGTCAAATTATACGCGAGTCTGATTTTGCATTTTTTGCTTATATATATGATATGCTTAGATTTTACTTACTGCCTACTTTATTTACATAGCTCTCTTTTGTTTCTGTAGTTATTTGTCACAAGTGTATAATCAATGGAGCTTCATGATTGCTGGGCTTCAAGGCTATCTCGGAAGAGAAAGTCACCAGAAGAAGATAAAGAAGTTTTAAGCTTCTCCATGGATGAGCTCAATCAAGATCTTCTTGAAAGGGTCTTATCATGGCTACCCACCTCCACATTCTTCCGCCTTAGTTCAGTTTGCAAGAGATGGAAATCAGTTGCAGCTTCTGCAAGTTTCAGGCTTGCCTGCTCTCAGATTCCTACCCGAGATCCATGGTTCTTAATGGTTGATCACCATCTCAACCATTCAATTATTTTCGATTCTGCTGAAAAAGGTTGGAAAGAACTCAATCATCCAGCTCTCCTCCAGCAGAACTTAAAATCTGACTACATGCCTGTTGCAGCATCTGGTGGTTTGGTCTGTTTCCGAAACGTATCGGGAAACTTCATTATTTGCAATCCTGTGACAGGGTCCTGTCGCGAACTTCCTCCTCTGGATCTTAACCCGGACAATCAATCTCTTCATGCCATTGTCATGAATACAAGTTCCAACTATGACAGCTCTTACAAGCTTGTTTTAGTGTTCGGTGAACTTCCAAAACTCTCATTCAAAGTCTACAACTCAAGTGTTAATTACTGGGAAGAAGAGATTTTGTTGAGTAGAAAGGTTGATGAAACATTGGAAATTGACTCCAATGATGATGATGATGATGCTGTCTACTTCCTCAACATAGCCGGTAATGTAGTGACTACTAACATGCAAAGAAGCCCATCCAAGCAATACTCATCAGTCATAACTTGTAAAGATGGTGAGGAAATTGTTTATTTCCTTAGCTCGTCTGGGGTAATTGTGGCCTGCAATCTAACCCACAAAAGCTTCTCTGAGTACCCAAGGCTGTTGCCATTCTTTTCTGAGTACTCCATCGATATAGTGGAATGCAGAGGAGAGCTGCTAGTTGTTGTGTTATCAGAATTTCTCGAAAGTGCCAGTCTTAGAGTGTGGAGATTTGATCAGGATAAGGGGTCATGGCAGCAGATTGCAGTAATGCCTCCAGCAATGTCACATGAGTTTTATGGCAAGAAGGTGGATATCAACTGTGTTGGGGCCGGTGACCAGATGTTTATCTGCTTAAACTCTGCTGAGCATTTCAGTTATGTTTTATGCGATTTGGTGGCCAATGAGTGGGTTGATTTGCCCAAATGTTTCATGAATGGTGAAGCCGTAGAGTTCACATCTGCGTTCTCATTTGAGCCAAGGATCGAGGCTTCTGTATGAGAAAAATGACTTTGGCAATGTTATTTTGTATTTTCTCTTGTATTCTTTCAAAGTTTTTATTTCTTTGATTTGTTCAAGCAATTAGCCATTGTAAATTGGTAAGAAGTTGGTAATTGAAATTAACCCAATTTATTTATGACAAACTGGGTTCAGTTTTTACACCACAGTTTTACAAATATTTTCAAGCTTCTCTTTGTGCAATAAAAGTTTAGTTTGGTCTTATGATTGATAAATGAATAGATGAATCTGATTTAATACCATTTTTTGTTTATCAATGGTTTAGATGAGTTACTGCTATTAGCAGTTTTCTCCTGTGGTCTTTGGTAGGTAACCATCATTTCACAGCTGTGATGGAGAATGCAAAGTTTGGTGCAGTGGTATAATCAGCTTAACTCAAAGGGACTTTTCATGAAAGCTTGATCTGTTAGGGGGCTAAAAAATATTTTGAACAAAATTCTGCATGCCCATACATTAGATGTCATGGACAAATTATCTGAGATTTGACTATCCTAACTTCTTGATTGCAAATGTTAGATACCTAAACTAAGGTTTGATGCTGTTGCTAACTAAAAATTGTGTTACCTGCGGGTCTCAATTTTCCAATTTCGAAAAGCAAAAGTGAGCCAGATCCAAATCCAAACGTAATGCTATGTATATGTATGTGTACAAGGAAGCTGGAAGCTATCTCTAAATCAAAGAGATGTTTGTACTTTGTGTGTTCCTTTCTCAAATATCGTGATGGGAAACATGCCACCAGGCCAATGAGTTCGCTTTACATGCATGAAATGACAGGGACAGCTACTATCGATACATCTCTTCAATCACTCTGGTGAATTCTGGTCAATACCAGTGAAGGAGTCTATGACTTTATGAGATGAAAGGAAAACTTTTCATCATCTCATAGCCATAAAACCAATGGACTGCATTATTGCTTGTGATGGTGCAAAATCATTTTTGTTTTTCTTTGAACCTAAAAAGGGAAGTCTAATGTGGACTTATTACATGTTTACTCTTCTTTGGACACAAATATCAATGCCTTGATTGTGCTGGTTTTGATTTGTTAATTATTATACGATCATGATGCTACTTTGCTACCTAATTTTGTCAACATCTCATTGACGTTTACCACCTTTTATAAAATTTTTCCCATTATCATATTTGCTACTGTGTTGCTTTGATAGCTTGGGACACGTGATAAGTAATTAAAAAACAAGCATCTTTGTTCCTTTTTATGATAGCGGGATCGCCTCAAAAGTAATTCTAATGTCGGATTTTCTGAACTGCAATTATAGGACCCTCATTTGGCAAATAATCTCCATTGTTCAGTGATAAAAGACTTGCATGATATAAATACAAGATAAACAGAATTCAAACGAGGAAATGCTCACAAGATTGTAATTAAGGCCATTAAGGAACCTTCTTTCCTTTCCCAGGTAATCCACAAATTTATGTGTTTGTCTCCATTTTACTTCCTAATAATTCTTGCCTTTCAATGTATCTGAGCTTTTAGAAACCTCAGACAAGGTGCTGTACCACAAGATCAAAAAAAACCTCGGCTAACCAGAAAAGTGTGGTCTTAAATGCTAATACAACTTGACCATCTCCTGTCTAGTCCCAGTCAGTCTAGCATTACTGGAGCTAACCAGAAAAGCATTGTCTCAAACGTTGACCCACCTTCACCATCTTATCTTCCAGCCACGTTCACTTGGCATCAAACGAGGAGAGAAATTGGCATGGCTTGCTACATCAATAAAAATGAACATCACACAAAGGTATCGAATCATAGAATGTTCAACATTTTACTTCTTCCTAAATGGGACACCAATCAATTACAATAATAACACAATAAATATAAAAATAACAGTAATAATCCGGTCTTGTTATTTTCAAAGAGTAGCAAAATGATTTGTTCTTCGAAATTTCAAAACTAAAATTAACAATAGTAATATTATAAACTTTATAATTACATGTATGATCCATATCTCACCATTATAATTTTTTGGGCCATCGTTGACCCGATATGAGGCTCTATACTCTTTGGACCCTCAGCTCCATAGCCTCCATCCAGTACTGGGCCTTTCCCATTGAGCCTTTCACTCCTTGGAGGACAAATATTGAGTAATTCTAAATATCCCCACTAATTTTTTTTTTAATATATATATTTTTTATCTTTTTTTTTCTCTTTTTTTTTTTTTTTTTATGTTTTATTCCTTTTTATTACAATTTTACCTCTTGTTTGAATTTAAACAGATAAACACCATCTATTACCCCTAGGTTTTGAAAAAATATTGTTTGAGTGTAACATTTCATTAATTTTCTATTGACTACCCTTACCTTTTTCGAAATTCACAATTACCTCCTTTATTAACGATAGTCACTGTTAGTCAGAGTGTATTGTCTAAACCCATAACTCTACTGCCATTGATGGAAGAGAGAAAATTAGCAAAAATACGTGTTCAGGATGCAGCTATGTGGTGTGTGATATAGGCTGATGGTGCGGGTGGTTTGTGCGGCTGTATGGGCTGGTGGATACGATGATGGTTAATTTGTATGGGTTCTCTGCTAGTGGTGTACGGTGGAGTTTGGAGGCATTGCTCTATGTGATGATTTCTGGATTTGTTGGTAGGGTTTGTGAGTTGAAGTGTATGGGATTATGGGTGTCCCTTTCTGGTATTGAAATCGATTGGTCTGTGGATTTGAGGATTTTTTTGGGTGTTAGTTAAAACAAAAAGAAGTTAAAAGTAGTCTTGTACTTGGTGTTTGGTATTCTAGAAAACTACAAAAGAGCAAGTGTATTGATTATATACTCTATCCTACTAAGCCATTATTATTATTATTCAATTTTTTTTTGTTGGCTTAGCTGGAGCGAAGAGTTCTTTCGTCTTTGTCTTTGTTTTTAATGTGATAGCAAACGAAAGCTTAAGGTTGTGGTTTTATTTTCTTTTCCCAGTTCTTGTAAGAGTTGAGTTTTTAATGTAGTCTTTTCGTTGTATTGGAATTTCGTTAGCATTTAACGTTCCCTTTGTTGGTATGGAGAAAGCCGAAGAAACTAATCAGAGAAGGAAGAAATTTGACAATGAAATTACATGTCTTTCGACTTATACTTCATTCAGAAGAAACATACTGTACGAAGTTCTGATCTTCCCTCACTTTCTCAGCCGCCAAGAAGTTTGTTTCCTTTTTGATACTGATTCAATTCTGTTTTGTTATTGTTATTTTCAGGGCAAGTTCTTATGGATAAACCTGGGAGTGATTATTTGTTAGGAACAAAAGATTTGATTGTTTCTAAGCCAAAGGTGAAAGAGCCACCAAAAATTTTAGTGAAAGAAGATGGATATAGGTCGCGAGCCAGTAACGAATAATGACAATGTGGATGATGGTGGATAATTTCTGGGTGGTGATTCTTTCTATTCAGCATGGAAGCCGGTGAGGGAAGTAGGGGAAGGAAAAAACTGTTGATAAATTAAAATGATTTGAAAAGTCATATTTACCCTTCTCGCGTTAGTCATTTCTAACGGCATTAGCAGTCGAGGGGGTGATTGATGTACGCCGATGACAAAATTATGAAAAATTACATCCGAATGATGTTTCTCCAAAATCTAAGGGTAGTAGATGATTTACCCGTTAAGAAACGCGAGGGTTGATTTCCCTATATTGAAAACTATACACAAATTTTTGTGTTACTTTTGTTTGTATTGTTGTCAATTCTAACTCAGTAATTGAAAGTAAACTTCAAGGTTTGTGGTACGTTTGTTCGTTGTCAATTCTAACTCAGTAATTGAAAGTAAACTTCGAGGTTTGTGTTACGTTTGTTCGAATTGTTGTCAATATAACGCAGTAATTGAAAGCAAACTTCGCGGAGGTTGGCACTGTAATTGCTCTCCGAATACAAGTCGGTTTCCTCTTTCCCACGAAAACAAGCAAACCAACAAACTTTTTCATAATTTAAAAACAATAATAATTCCATGATCCATTCATTGGAACGAAACTCATCATGGAATCAGAAGAAGCCTTGACGCAGCAATTGGAGGAATTGCAGAAACTGCTCGAAAGGAAACAGAAGTTCAAAGAGTCTGTCTCCAAAATCAATTCCCTTCTTCCTGACCAATTTCCCTCCGCTTCTCTCCCTCTTCGTAATCTGGTTCGTAGATTCATTGGTTGAGTTTTGTTTTGTTTTGTTTTTTTTTTTAATTTTTTTTTATGTAATTGTTTTGATTGAGCGCTGATATTGTGGAGTTTAAAGAATGTATTTTTACCTGATTGTTGTGGCAGTTCTATTCTGTTGTTTCCCGAGTTGCAACTATTTTGAAGACTAGATATACAAAACCCGATTTCTGGCTTGCTGGTCTGCGGCTTTTTAAGCAGGCTGAGTCTCTTGTTTCTGATCCTTTCCAGAAGCAGGAATTGAAGGGTTACATTGCCCATGCAAAGGAGCATTTGCATGACTTTGATAACCCACCTGAGGATTCACCATCTACGGGAAATACAGGTTTAGCATTTTTGGCTCTTGATATTTTCCTTTTCTATATGCTTATGAATGGTTTAATGGATTTTTACGAGGTTAAATTTGTTTTGTTGTTTGTATTCATTCAGGATATCTTTTTGAGGGGCATCTGACAGTGGATCCTGAGCCACCGCGGCCCGAGTGGCTAGTGCAGCGTGATGAGGTTTTTACATTCTATGTAGCTCTGGCTTCTCAAGGTCCAGGGGAGAGAAATAGCACTTCAGAAACTTCTGCTAATCTATTTTACGTGTTGATAGATAACCCTGATGAGGTTAATCCGGAGGTACTCTTTAACTAAGTAACTTCTTTTTTTATTTCTGTTTGTTGATACTGCTTGGTCTTTATCTATTGCTTTAATTTGGTGTCAGAGTTAATTTGATTAAGTGGTCTGGTGTTTGAGTTTCCCATCACATTAACCAAGTTGTAATAAGTGATTTGTTATTGTGGATGTATTTATGATTGTTCTTTCTGTTTGATCCATGTGCAAGACACGTTATAGAGCTTAATTATGATTGTTAGAACTTCACTTAGCAGTTTGAACTTTTGGATTTAATGGTCACTTAATAGATCTGTGTCTTTCAGACATTGGAGAATGATGTTGGACCCCCTAGACCTCCACCGAAACATGCAGAGTGTGCCATTTGCAAGAAGAACTTGGTTATAGGTGACAAAATGCCAGTGTTGCCGTGCAAGCACACATTCCATCCTCGCTGTTTAAAGCCACGGCTTGTAATATTCCTTGACTTTGCCTCAGTGGTCAATTTGTAGAAATAGAATTATAGTTATTTCTGGTTCCAACCCCTACCATCTAATATAGCTTGTGCTTGCTGCCAGATTTTTTAAATAATGTTAATAGTTAAAGGGAATCGCATGTCTCACATTATTTGGATATTGTGGCAGGATGAGCATAATTCTTGTCCAATTTGTCAGCATGAACTGCAAACAGATGATCATGCATAATGAGAGTTGGAAGGAGCGGGAGAAGGAAGCTGAAGAAGAAAGGAAAGGTGCTGCGAATGCTGTACGTGGTGGTGAATACACGTATGTTTAGTGACAGTTTATAGGTTTAATACACAAACCGAGGATCATGCATACTTAAGAGCTGAAAGGAATGGCAGGACGCTGAAGAAGATTGGAAAAATTGCAAATTTTTTACATGGTCGTGAATACATGTATTTAGGGGGAATTTACTCTGACCCCCCAATTAGATTTCAAGAAAACACTTAATCCCACA
>JANLJB010004993.1:1073-14363 GCA_026212285.1 Bursera cuneata
GAGGAAGGAGAAGGCTGCGGGAGGGGAGAGAGAGAGTGGGAGCGCCAGTGAGAATAGAGAGACGGCGTTGAACGAGAGAGAATTGGCTGCCAAGGAAGTTGAGAGGTTGAGGAACATTGTGCGTAGGCAGAGGAAGGAATTGAGAACTAGAATGCTGGAGGTTTCTAGAGAGGAAGCTGAGCGCAAGAGAATGCTTGATGAACGCGCAAATTATAGGTTTGTATGTTATTGTGTTGATTTGGTTTCAAAATGAATTGAAATTGAAATTTCTTTTATCGTGTTGGTTGAGAATTATGAGGGTAGTGCGGCATTTTAGTGTTTTCTAACTGTGTTCATGAAATGAGCTCCTTGATGGTAACTAATAAGTAGTGGTTTAAGTTGTGTTAGATTTACTCGTATCTAGCTAAATATTGTATCCCATCTAGTAGGGCAGAAGAGAGTTGCTTTTTTCGAGACTTAATGCATTTCTGTCAGTTTCTACTACTGAATTTTGTAAAATAAGTTTAATGTGATTAGGGCATGAGAGAGTTCCATTTTCGAGGTTAGTTAATTGCTTGTTGCTTGGATGTGGTTATATGCCTTGGTACTTAATGCTTATCTGTAAGAAGCTTATTTTAGAAGTTGTAAGAACTAATTTTGTGAGCTATTGACTGCGTGGTGAGGAGGGTTAGACATTGGCTTAATGTCAATTAACACAGACAAGTGAACTTAATGTAAAATTATATTTCTTTGATCCATTATTGGCAATGGTCCTTCGGAGATTAAGCTTGAGTTACTCTATGATGAATTGACAGATGCATGGAAGAGGAAAGCTAGCGGTGATACTCATGTTTTCCTTTTTCTGTTAGCTGAAAATGAGTTGAAGTTTACTTTTCTGCAAAACTCTTGAGAAACACCCAGTTTTTGCAATATGATCAAAATTGTCATTGATATATGCCTTCTTGTAGTGCAGGCACAAGCAGGTGATGTTGGAAGCTTATGATCAACAATGTGATGAAGCAGCAAAAATATTTGCAGAGTATCATAAACGGCTTCGTCAATATGTTAATCAAGCAAGAGATGCTCAAAGGACTAGTGTTGACTCTTCTGTTGAAATAGTTACCAATTTCACTGCAAACAGCGAGAAAGAAGCTGTTTATTCAACTGTTAAGGGCACTAAATCTGCAGACGATGTTATTCTTATTGAAACAACTAGGGAAAAAAATATCCGAAAGGCATGTGAATCTCTTGCAGCTCATATGATTGATAAAATACGCGTCTCGTTTCCAGGGTATGAAGGAAGTGGTATTCATTCGAATCCTCAATTAGAAGCTGCCAAGCTGGGATTTGATTTTGAGGGTGAAATACCGGATGAGGTTAGAACTATTGTTTTGAATTGCCTCAAGACCCCTCCTCAATTGCTCCAGGCCATCACTGCATACACTTTACGGTTGAAGACATTGATTTCTCGAGAAATTGAGAAAATTGATGTTAGGGCTGATGCAGAAACCTTAAGGTATGATACATTTTCTTTTTTTGTCATTTTATGATACATATAAGATCCTTCCAGCCCCTCTTTCACTGTCACTTGCACCATCTGCACTAAGTGCCACCTTTTGTTAGTTAGACAGCTTTATATCTCATTTATACTACAAATCTTTGCAGTGGCTTGCATAGAAATAGATTTTGCGTTGTCTTCTTAATTTGATCATATCCCATATTTGAGAAACTTTGAGTGTGCATTTATTTACAATCTTTTTAAGGACTGGGATATAATTTTGTGCTAATTTACATGGTAGAGATTTATATATTATTAAAGAATGTTGGTGGAGATAAACCACAGAATTTAAAGATGAAGCTAGTTACTGGTAAAGTAATTAAGTTAACTTCTATAGAAATATGTTGATATAACTGCTTCTTTTTGGCTTGTTTCATTCTTTTTTTTCTAACTCCACTGGGATATATATTTTGTCCATGGTTTCTAACTGCTACAGATTGAAGACTCTTTCGATTCTCTTTTATTTTTTTTTATAAACATATGGTTCAATATCTGCTGTCAATATGAACACCCTGTGTTGAGTTGATGTTTTCAATTTCTTTATTAGGTACAAATATGAGAACAACACAGTGATGGACGTTTCTTCTCCAGATGTGGGTTCACCCCTAAACTATCAACTTTATGGCAATGGGAAGATTGGAGTGGATACACCTTCTAGAGGAACTCAAAATCAGCTTCTTGAGAGACAGGTCTTGTTCTTTTCTAAATTTAGTTCTTCTATCACATTTCTGCAATTAGTCTTTCTGTTTGGACCTTGTAGTTTTATCTCTACTTATCATGTTTTGGTATAGTGCAATTCATGGTTAGCCCCTCACTTTTAATCCATTATAAAATGCTAACATGGTTAAGGGGCTTTTGGGGCTAAATCATTGCTTATCGAACTGTAGCAGGTACTGTTTCAGTTAGTAGTCTGGATTTAACTTATTTTTCTCCTTATGTTTATTGAATATTTCTCAGCCTTAGTCTTTGAGGGGTTCTTAAGATTGATATCTGGTATATGTGATTGTCTACAGAAAGCACATGTTCAGCAATTTTTGGCTACTGAAGATGCACGCAATAAAGCTGCAGAAGCTAGGGACTTGTGCCAAAAGCTTATAAAACGTTTAAATGGAAGTGCTGATGCAATTTCATCACACACACTTGTTGGAGGCACATCACAGAATGTGGGCAGTCTTCGGCAATTTGAGGTAATTGTTTGATGAGTTTGTGATTATCTAGCACATCACATGTAGTTGGGATTACTGGTAGTCGCTAGTTATAGCTTATTGGGCTTATGAATATTTAATTCAGTAGAATCTATAGCCCCAGATATAGTGCAACTATGCTACCTAATAGAATTTCATTTGGTTAAAAATAACATTGCTTCTCTCTACGCTGGAGGGAAACTACCCTGTCATTTTGAAGCATGCTACACTTTTTCATTTATAATGTTCTTTGCAAATGATGATGGATGGACATTCTATATCCTTATCTGCAGAGTCCTGTCAGATTATTTATCTAATTTTTCTTCTCATCCATCTCATTCTAAAATTTGGAGTTCATAAACTGCCAACTAGTGTTAATAATGTAGATGATGAATGTGTGGCTTAACCGTTTTTCTTTCTTTTCACAGTTGGACGTTTGGGCGAAGGAGAGAGAAGCTTCGGGACTGAGGGCAAGCTTGAATACTTTGATGTCTGAAATACAACGCTTGAATAAATTGTGTGCAGAGAGGAAAGAAGCTGAGGATTCTTTGAGGAAAAAGTGGAAGAAGATTGAAGAGTTTGATTCCCGTAGATCTGAACTTGAAACCATATACACTGCTCTACTCAGGGCTAATATGGTGAGCATCTATCTCTAATATATCTTGGGAAAGTCAAAAAGAGTTGTTTGTATTTGGCTCACTTATATATATATATATATATATTTCAACTAAAGAATGGTAAGTGGGTTCTTATTGTGGTTCCATTTGCCTTAAAGGATGCAGCTGCATTTTGGAATCAGCAGCCATTAGCAGCAAGGGAGTATGCATCAAGCACCATCATTCCTGCATGTACAGTAGTTGTTGATATTTCAAATAGTGCAAAAGATTTCATTGATAAAGAAGTTTCTGCTTTCTATCGAAGTCCTGATAATAGTCTTTACATGCTTCCGTCAACCCCACAGGTTTGTAAGACATCAACTGTATCATATGTTCTGATTAAATACCAAGTCTCAACTATTAAATTTCTGGCGATCATGTATGTATACATTCCTGAGTTACACCTTTCTTTCATTTTTTTTCCTTAATTTTTTTAATTAAATTCCTTATCAGGCGCTCGTAGAAGCCATGGGTGCTACTGGATCTACAGGACCTGAAGCTGTTGCTGCGGCAGAAAAGAATGCTTCTATATTGACTGCAAGAGCTGGTGCTCGGGATCCATCAGCAATTCCATCCATTTGTCGTATTTCTGCCGCCCTCCAATATCACGCCGGTGAGTTTTAATCCATCTATGCCTCGTGCTGAACCATTTTCCTAGTTTGCGAAATTTTTGTCACCCTAATGAAATCATTTAGTTAATGGAAGAAAATTAATGCCATTGGAACAGGCTGATAGCAGGTGCTTTCCCTTCAAGACCTGGCTATCTTCATAGTAACAATTGTGCCTTACTGATAGATAGAAATTCCCTTGTAGAAGATATTTTCATATCATCTATTTTGAATAACAGTGATACTTGATTAACTTTCAGTGGCGTAGTACTACAGATAACTTGTTTACCATTAAACCTCTTGCTTTGTCTGGCTGTACGTCTCCCTCTGCAGAAACTGACTTTCTTAAGTTATGTTTTATGTTCGTTTATTTTGATCTGTAGTTTGGTGGTGATGAAATGATATTTGAATGAGGAAAAGAACGAGTTAGCATGTCTACTTGTATAGATGAGTAAATGCTAAAGATTTTTTGTGACCTGGTCTTTTAGGAATTTGCTTCACTGTTGGAATACCTATGATAAAATAGAAGCTTGCTTGATGGGTGAGTGGTTTTTGTTTCTTTGAAATGTTGTTGCAGGTTTGGAGGGTTCAGATGCTGGTTTGGCATCAGTGTTAGATTCCCTGGAATTTTGTTTGAAACTGCGTGGTTCTGAGGCTAGTGTGTTGGAGGACTTGGCGAAGGCAATTAACTTGGTCCATATACGGCAGGATCTCGTTGAAAGTGGTCATGCATTGTTAAATCATGCTTACCGTGCTCAACAAGAATATGAAAGGTAATTCTGGAGATGACCATCCTGTTTGTCATGGAGTTTAAGTCATTTGATTATTCAAGGACTTTGCAGTTTATTTATTCATGTCAATATCAATTTATTTGTTTGCCAAATTTCACTTTTGGTTGTACTATGGTAGCTGATGACGTAAATGAATGAACCTTCTGTTTTGAGTGTTGTCACTTTGTTTAATTTCTAAGTGCATCGGTTCTTTATTTTCACTTTTACCTTTCATATTAAGTGGTCTATTGCTTCCTGCAATTTTCTTGACATAATTGTACATCACTAAGTCATCTGCATCCTAAATTTCCATCCATTTGTTTACTTTTACTCATTTCAAGAATTTGCTCTTGTTTTTACACCTTGCAGGACAACTAGTTATTGCTTAAAGTTGGCTGATGAGCAAGAGAAAATAGTCATGGAGAAATGGTTGCCCGAACTTAAGACTGCAGTTTTGAATGCTAAAAAATGCTTGGATGATTGCAAATATGTTGGGGGTTTGGTGAGTAACTGCTAAAACCCAAAATAAAATCATTTATCAGTACAATATGCATAATTCTCAAACCATCAAGAATAATACTACAAGTGATGGCAGTATCCTCTTTTTGTTTGTTCTATGTTGGTAGTTTCCTGTTATTTATTTAGGTATATTCTAGTTTTAATATAATCTTTAAATTGTAACATTATACTGCAGCTTGATGAGTGGTGGGAGCAACCAGCATCTACCGTTGTTGACTGGGTTACAGTTGACGGGCAAAATGTTGCTGCCTGGCATAATCATGTGAAGCAACTTCTTGCATTTTATGATAAGGAGCTCTTATAAACAGTATCTTTGTGCACTCAGCACAGAAAAAACGTTTCTAGAATTTCTTCTTTGCTGTATACTTTTTTACCACTTTTGTGTGCATATGGAAAAATACTGACACTGAAGCCTAAGCAGCTTCTGGCATAAGATACATTGGAGCCACAAGTGTCGACCATGAATATTTCTCCAATTTGGATTGAAGGGTTGGGGAAGCAGTGGGGTTCTCAATTTAGTGTCCACCTGGTTTTCGAGTGTCAGAGTCGGAGAGGCAGTGCTCGGGGCATCTTGTGTTTGAAAGTAGAGGCGCAGCCAGACCAGACCCGCTCTCTTGGCCTCATGAATTTTGTTGTATAGAATGTTTATTCCATGAAACAATCACTTGTATCATATGTTATTTAAAGACCTTGGTTTGTGGGTGGGTTTCTTCTTGTTGAGGCTTAATTAATGCCGTTGAGAGAAGGTTGTGTGAAACGACAGGTAGCGATTCCTGTTTGTAGCTTGATCCGATTGAATGGAACTGCAAATATTGATATTCATATTCTGCTTCATTAACAACATAGCTTTGTATCTTGTTAATCCGTTCAATATTAAATAGATTTTGGTAAAAATGTTTATTTTTGCTTCAGCAGTAGCTTTCATCTGTACC
Source organism: Bursera cuneata (assembly GCA_026212285.1). Taxonomy (NCBI): domain Eukaryota; kingdom Viridiplantae; phylum Streptophyta; class Magnoliopsida; order Sapindales; family Burseraceae; genus Bursera; species Bursera cuneata. The sequence goes on from JANLJB010004993.1 coordinate 7,280, forward strand.
AAGACATTGGTTGATCTGGTGAAACTTGAAGATTAAACCTCGTTAATAATTAGGGTAGACTGGAGCCTAAAAAAATCATAGTGAATATCAAATAATAAACAAATAAGTATTAATTTAAGACAACAGTTAATTCAATAAATGATGATCAAATTTTGTTCCCAAGATGTGTCATAACCGTTGGTTAATTTGATATGGTGTCTCAAAATATTTCTCAATTTCTCGGTCAATATTCCACTAGTCTGGCTTTGTGCAACACTCAACGCATCAGCTTTGGCCAAAACTAGACTAATTAATATCTATACTATATGCTTAGAGAATAAAATTTGTTCCAAATCTAATACAACGCTACCAGTAATCATAAACTTTATACTAAATATTTAACCTAGTTAAAATATACCATTGGACCATATAAGCCACTTGTTGAATGGTCACCTTATGCAGTATAAAGTTGCTAGGCCCAGGTGAACTTGCGTGATTTGTGACCTCTAATTATTTGAAATATCAATAACGGGGCATTAAATCTAACAAATTATCTAACTCCTCTAACTTAGTGTTCTAGATATTTTTATTAAGAAATTTAAAGAGTAATACAAACTCTTGTATATAAATTGAATTTGAATAGTGAACATATAAAGTCAACACATTTAATAAGAAGTGTGATGGTTAAATAAAGAAAAAAAGAAATAAACAAATTTAAAGAGTTAAGTTAAAAAATATTAGGTCCAAAATTTTTATTTTATTACTTATTAAAACCGTCAACTTATTAGTACCTTATAAATAAAATAATTGACTCGTAGGACTTTTACAGGTTTTATCGTATTTATAACAAAATATAATTTGATCGTATTCTAACAATCAGATCTATAAAAGTTCTACAAGTTAATTTTCTCATTTATAGGGTATTAAAAGTTGACGGTTTTAATTTCTCTCTTGGAAGTTCATCAACTAAGGTAGGGGAAGAAGAAAAGTTTGGTGAATCTAAGGTTTCAATTGAAAGGGAAAAGGAGACAGAACCAGAGAATGATACTAGATATAGCGTTCAGAAACTACAGCAACTAGCTTGGAAATTATTGATTTCCAACTGTATATAAAGGAAATTGCAATTGTGTATATAAATTAAATATTGCACAATTGAAGGGTTAGATGATCAACTAAACAATGATAATATAACACTAAGTAATTAAAATGAATATAAATTAATACAAAATAAATCATCCCATTTTTCTATATTTGAGTTTTCCGTAGACTCTAGAATTCGATTTCTCTTAAATTTGACAAGGAAAGATCGATCACGGATATCTAATGTATGGCATGTTAAAAATGGATTCAAAATTGATCAAGTTGACAAGATGGCTACTGATATTGATTAAAGATGTTCGCCAATAGGTCTGCAGTGGGCGTGGTGCGTCATGACTAATAAACCACACTTTTTGATCCACCGCGTTTTTATTTAGAGGAAAAGATCTAATAAAAAAATCCTTTGATCAATTATTATAAACAACAAGAAAGGCCGTTAGTTATTCAAAAAATACAATATTCTCACCCTCTAATCTGTATCTTCCCTTCCAATGGAAGTCTCTAACATACTGAAACTTTCTTCTTCTTCTGACTCATTTGATGAACTTCCGAGAGAAACATTCTTCGGAATCTTTGAGCTCCGCCAGTGGGAAGGGTTCTGGTATCTCCCTACTTATCTTCAAGGTGCCATGCCTGCAAGTTCTCACTTTGACGCCCGCCACGATGATGTTCTCCTTGCTGGCTGCCCCAAGACAGGCACCACTTGGCTTAAGGCTCTTATACCATGCATCATGAATCGCAATGGAGAAGGAAAGCAAGAAGATGATGATAGTGTTGACCCGTTACTGAACAATCATCCCAATGCCTTCATGCCATCTTTGGAGCTTCAAATTTGCAAAGAAAACCCAAATCCTGAACTTGCAGGTATGGTCTCACCGAGACTATTTCGAACTCACTTACCATACACAGCACTCTCGGAGTCTGTTCGGAAATCTGATTGCAAGATTGTGTATATTTCGCGAGACCCTAAGGACGCAATTGTATCATTTTGGCACTTCTTTAACGCAAATATGCCACCGGAGCAACAGGGATACCCTATAGCTGATGCTTTTGAGAGCTTCTGCAAAGGGATTTTCCCCTATGGGCCATTCCATGAACATGTTCTAGGGTATTGGAAGGAGAGTCTTAAACGACCTGAGAAGATACTTTTCTTGAAATATGAAGAGATGAAGAGAGACACAAGAGGGCAGGTGAAAAAATTGGCATCTTTCCTTGGAAAGCCTTTTGTTAATGAACAAGAGTTGGATAAGGTTATTTGGAGGTGCAGCTTGGATAGGCTCAAGAACTTGGAGGTTAACAAAAGTGGGATAGACCCTTGGTCTGGGTTGGCTAATAAAACATATTTCAGGGTCGGCTTGGTTGGGGACTGGAGGAGCAGCTTATCAACCGAGATGAAAGAACGACTTGATGAAATTACTCGCAAGAAGCTTGAAGGATCCGGTCTGGATTTATAAGTTTCACCTTCAGCGTATATATAATGAAACCAGTCCCACCTGTTCTTGAGCTTGTTCTTTCTGGAATATGCCTGCTGTGTATAGAATTTGAACTGCTTAACATTATGCTTTTTGTTGGCATGGCATCCACCTCTTTGTTGTTCTCATGAGTGTCCCTTGGTTCCAACTCCAATAATTCTCTATTGGTCAAGTTGATCATAATAAGGAGATTTGTGTCAATTAATTGACAGTTGACATTTGCTCCAGTAGTACGTGTAAACGAAGAATAAGAATGCCATGTGTGTTTGTCCATGCTATGATATCAAGTGAAATGAACATACACCATCGCGGTGTAACGGCTGTATTCAATGTTCTTATTGTTAAAATATTTTAATATGATTTTGACCCCACGTACAAGTATTTAATTATGACCTTTTATCTCCACTTTGATATAAGATGTCTGCCACTCAATTTGCTTGTATTGTTTTGTCAAAAATTGTGGCTGCAAGAAGATGATTGAAAGAGGCGAAGCAGCAACAGGCCGGGCTCTGTTTTCCTCCATTGTCAAAGAAATGATAGATTCGACGCTACAATTTTTTTTTGTTAACAGACATGGTAACATTAAATGTACTCGACTACATTTAATACTTTTTAGAGAATACTTCTCCCTCTCAATAATAAGATGCCTTCAGATGGATCTCGGTGTGGGAAATCAAGAAAGAGGTTCCAGTTAGAGACTTGAAGAAGTTTGTTTGTATACTTATTTTGTATCATGCTTGTGTGGGATTGTAAAAGATTCTTAAGTAATTGTTTTTCCTTTGTTCTCTCTCTTGTCCTCGTTCGTTTATTGTGTAGTAGTAAGCTTATAATTTGGGTCATCAAATAGAATTTTGTGCCAACAGCGGGTATCAAAGCCACTTTAGATCATGGCCTCCGACTCCATCCAATTGCAACTTCCCAAAGTTTAATAGAAAAAATTTCAACAACTGGTCAGTCTAGGTGAAGGTATTATTCAAACCACAAGATTTGTATAATCGGGTAGAAAATGACTATATTGAGGTGGTTGTTTCAAAGGTATTTAACGCCTTTGAAAAGAAGAAGAAAATTTTATTGGTGGAAACCCATAAAAGGATCAGAAGGCATTATACACTATCTTCTTAGCTGTGGAAGAGCCGATATTTGAAAAAATATCAAGTGCTGAGACAACGAAGGCAGCGTGGGAATATTGACAAAATCCTACAAGGCAATGATCGTGCAAAGTAGGTGAGACTTCAGACGTTGCAAGGTGATTTTGAGTCTTTAAGCATGAATGACTCAGAAACTATCTTGACTTATTTTGATCGAGTTCAATTAGTAGTTAATCAGTTAAGAACAAATGGGGAGGACCTCAAAGATGAGAGGGTGGAAAAGATCCTGCAATCTGACCAAAAGGTTTGAGTATGTCATCGCAGCAATTGAAGAATCGCAAGATATATCTGAAATGAGAATTGAATGATTACTGAATTCATTGTGCTCCTATTAACAAAGAATGAACCAAAAAGCCCCAAGCTCAAGTATGGAACAGGTCGAGTGCTTCAACCAAGTCATGGAGTCTATTGTGATAATCGAGGCCGTGGACATGGTAGAGGACGAGGAGGTGAAAATTTCAATCCCACTAGTAAAGAAAAAGGTGATGACAACTTTCAAACGAACTGTGGTGGTTACAATAGAGCATGAGGCAAGTCCAATATCAAGTGTTTTAAGTGTAATAGATTTGGACATATGAAATATGAATGTACAATGAAGAAGAAGCCAGATAAGGAGGAGAAGCATGCTAACAGAGCCGATGTTGAAGAAACTATGATTCTTGCTTGCAAAGAGGATGAACTAGACATTGAGCTCACAAATACTTGTTGTCTTGATACTGGGTGTAGTAATTACATGTGTGTGAAAAAGGTGCTTTTCTAAACATTGGTCGAGTCAGTATGTGGAGAAGTAAACTTTGGGACTAAATAAAAAATTTCGATGATGGGCAAAGGTAGCATCAACATCCAAACCAAGGATGGCACGAATGTTACAGTTGCAGATGTGTACTTTGTACATGAACTCTGTTAGAATTTGTTAAGTATAGGTCAACTTTCCAGTAGAGGGCACAAAATTGATATTAGAAATGGAGTATGCACCATCAAAGGCAAAAATAACAAAATGATTGCGAAGGTAGAGATGACAAAAAATCGGATGTTCCCACTAACTCTCCACCCAAAAACATTGATTAATTTCTCATCAATGCTAAATAATAGCAACTGGCTATGGCATTTGCGGCTTGGGCATCTTAATTTTTGTAGTATCCAATTACTTGCACAGAAGAATATGGTGAAGGGGTTACCATTGATCAAGGCTTCAGATCGCCCATGTGAAGGATGTATTCTCGGAAAGCAACATCGGGAATCTTTTCCAGATGAAGAATCTAGAAGAGTAAAACAACCTCTAGAGTTGGTACACAAGGACATTTGTGGTCCAGTTGAGGTGGAATCCATGGAACACAAAAGGTACATTTTAGTGTTTGTGGACAATTTTTCTAAAAAAATCTGGGTATATTTTCTAAAGGAGAAATTAGAGGCATTTAAAAAATTCAAAGAATTTAAGACTTTTGTTAAAAGACTAAGTGCTCTTAATTAAAAATCTTGAGATCTGATAGAGGCAGAGAATTTATCTCAAATGAATTTAATAATTTTTGAAAGAGTCCAAGAATCAAATATTAGTTGACAGTTACCTACACACTACAACAAAATAGTGTGGCTGAAAGAAAAAATAGAACAATTTTTGAGATGGCTAAAAGCATGTTAAATCCTAAATCTCTACTAAAATATTTTTGGGTAGAAGCAAATGCTTATGCAGTGTATTTGTTAAACAGATGTCCAACAAAAGGTGTTATTAGAAGAACACTAGAAGAAGCTTAGAGTGGAAGAAAGCCAGATATTTCATTCCGATGTGTATTTGGGTGTATTACATATCCTCACATACCAGATGTAAGGAGGAAGAAATTGGATGACAAGAGCTAGAAATGTGTCTTCATCGGCTATAGTACTGTTACTATAGGTTATAAATTATATAATCCAGTAACTGAGGAGGTGATTGTGAGTAGAGATATTTGATTTGTTGAAGAAGAAGTGTGGGAATGGGATCAAAAGGATGGTGCACAAAAGGAAATCATCATCAACAATGAACAGTTTGAGAGCCTTGAGGTAGAGACAGTTAGTTCTTTACCTAACAATTTATCTTCTGAAAGAAGCTCATCAACACCAATAATGAGAAGTTCACGGTTGCCAATAGTGTTAGTGCCAACACAATCAGAACGTCCAAAACGGATGAAAGTGATGCCATCTCTCTTGAAGGATTTTGTGGTACCAAAATATAATGGAAGTGATGATATTTCTGATAAAACTATTATCAATTTTTGTTTGTTTGCAGATTGTGATCTAGTTTCTTATGGTGAGGCAGCAACTGATCCACGTTGGATTCAAGCAATGGATGAAGAGATCCATTCAATTGAAAAGAATGAAATATGATAGCTGACTTCTTTACCTCCTAATAGGAAATCGATTGGTGTTATGTGGGTGTGCAAGACAAAATACAAACTTGACAAACAAGTAGACCGCTATAAAGCGAGGTTAGTTGTGAAAGGCTACAAGCAAAAGCCAAGAATCGACTATTTTGAAGTCTTTGCACCAGTTTCTCAGATAGATACTATTCGAATGATTTTAGCACTTGCATATCAAAATCGGTGGAAAGTTTATCAAATGGATGTAAAGTCGATTTTTATAAATTGCTTTCTTGAAGAGGAGGTTTACATCGAGCAACCTCTTGGTCAAAAGATAAAAGGAAAGGAAAATCAAGTGTGCAAGTTGAAAAGGGCATTATACGGATTGAAGTAGACGCCTCGTGCCTGGTATACACAAGTTGATATTAATATGCTAAAACATGGATTCAAAAAATGCCCTTATGAGCATATATTGTATATCAAGTCTAACACTAATGGTGGTATAATGATTGTTTCTCTTTATGATGATGACTTGATATTTACTGGAATGGTGAGAAGATGTTTGCAGAATTCAGGGAGGCTATGACCAACCATTTTGAGATGACAGATATGGGGTTAATATCATATTTTTTCGGCATTAAAGTACAGCAAAGTGATAGTTGAATATTTATTTCTCAGAAGAATGCAAATGATAGTTTGAAAAAGTATAAGATGGAATCTACCACCCCAATTCAGACTCCAATGATGGAGCAGTTGAACTTGAAAAGGAAATAACAGTTGAGCTTGTAAATTCCACATATTTTAAGGGATATTTATACCTTTCCGATAAATTTCATAAAAACACTTAACCCTAATATTTTTTTAAACTAACATTTACCTTCTAATTTCCTAATCCGTTAAAACAGATTTTTATAAATGAATAAAATGCCATTTCTAGCCTTATTTCCTTTTCACCATCTTCCCTTTTCTCTGCATCTTCGTCACCTCTAGCCAAAAACATAAGAAATTTTATACATAAAAAGAACCAAAAAAAAAAAAAAAAAAAAAAATTAAA
>JANLJB010005000.1:0-11644 GCA_026212285.1 Bursera cuneata
CCTGTGGGTTCGACATCCGATTTTTAATCACTATATTGCTTGATACGATTCTGTACACTTGCAGAAAATATCCATCACAAGACCATGAAAACTTGGTAAGAGATGAATCAAACCAGATTTTAATTCAAAATTTATGGTGCATCTAAGGAAGGAAAAGTTATGCAGAGAGGGTGTTGATTTAAATCAGGAGCTGCCAGCTCCTTCAATGTTTTCTTCGCATTAGTTAAGGCTGCTACCTCTTCTCTCTCAAACTCTGATTTACTAGATTCTGAAGATAATGAGATCTCTGTATCTGACTTTGAAGGCTCTGGTTGAATGGGTCCTTTCGATCTGAGGTTGTATGGTGTGTTTACTGTCTGTTTGGGCATTCAATGAAATCCTGAAATTAAAATAAATTAAAACTAAGAATTTAGAAGAAAAACAAATTAAATAAACCTAAATCTAAAATCATAAAGTCGCCAGTCCCCGGCGACGGCGCCAAAATTTGGCGTGATCGAAACGATCACCCAAAAGTAAACCTTACTTATCCCCTAAATATGTCAATTAGTACAATGTAAATAAGGGTCAAATCCTCAGGGACTGGGTTATGACTATTAGATTAAAACTTGAGTTATAAATTCTAAAACCTAGTTTTCTAAGATGCAAAGGGGGATTTATGACTAAATAAAATTAACTAAAATACTAAAGCAATTAAATCAGATGAAGATAAAACAAGAAAGACAAACGTGATTGAAAGAACAGTTTAATTCGCTAGGCTCATCAACTTAATTGATTCCGTTATTCTAATTGATTTATGTGATTTATAAGAACACCAGTCTTATGCACTCCATATCTGTTAAAATATACCGACCTATCCTTCCTAGTTAATTAAAAGAACCCTTATTAATTAACCCTATCTATTGAACAACCTAGAAGAAAGCTTAACTNAGATTTAATCCAGTAAACGCAAAGATCCTAGAAGGTATAACTGAACCAAGCAAGATTCTCCAAGCGTGAACCTTTAACCTAAGACTGTGAACTACTTTATAGTTAATACTGCAAATTGTTACCAATGCCTAGAATTCCCAACGTTTTCCAATTAAGTTTCTAGACTAACAATGAACCATCTAATCTGATCTCTTAGTTGCGTACCTAATCAATCAAACAAGTAATTCTAAAATTCATTCAGTAATTCACATTCATCCCTTAAATCTATCACAACATCAATAAGAATACAAAACCAATTTTATTGAATCATCGTCTAACTACATAAAGTTCCTCTCAATCACATAAACGATTAGTTACACATAGCAGAATAAAACAAAACAATTAGAAAGATAAAACCCATGAAGATTTCAATCAACCTCTGGACAGAGGATCTCCAAGGTTGCTCTAAATCTCCTTGATGGCTTTTCTCTGGCTCTGGTTACTCTCTAACGGCTCTCTCTTTCTCATTTTTCTAAAGTCCTTTATATATGAAGCCCTAGGTTAAGCTTAAAAGAGAGGACAAACTCGTCCTTTTCCCTTAAATAACAAAGGTTGGCTAAGTGAAATCGGGGCAGCGCCGTGGCAGTCAATCACCCAGCACCGCAACGGTCAGGCTCTGACTTTTAGCGTAAAAACTTCTCCAGATCGGCGCCACAATGCTCAAAGCTTCAGCCGCAGCACTCAGTCTCTAGAATTTGGCTTTTCTTGAACTCGCACGACCGCTGCAGCACTGAGGACCGACGCGGTAGTGCTTAGCTTCTGGAATCACCGTCGCGTCGCTCAAATCTTCACGCCACAGCGCTCAGGTGCTGCCTTCCTTCTATTTTCTGCCTTGTTCTGCTTTTCTTCTGCTTTTCTCTGTTTTTGACTCAAATTACGCAACCTTTGGGAATTCTCTTCATTTCTATAATATCAACATAAATCCCATTAGAAAGCCTCAAGAACAAATATATTGTCAAGAAAAAAGGTATTAAATTATATCATAAAATGAACCTATCAGTCTCTTTACTCATAGTAACATACTTGGACACCTCCCGTGTCTCAACTATCTCATAACACACGAGCAACGTATTTCCTTTATCCTATCCATCTCATCATGTGCGTATATCCGTACGCCATATCTCATTCATTTCATAATTCACAGTTACGCGTGTCACCCGCGTAATGTCTAACCCACATCAAACAATATCTCGCGTAACACCCATACTCTAGTCACATCGTCACATGCCATCACACGTGATATTAACAATCCATAATACGCCCCGTATCCTCACTACGGTGACACATTCACATGCGTCTGTCCGGTTTCCTGACTAACCGCGTATTTTTGTAAAATCATACACACACCCGTAACGTCTCGATCTATCAATTCCTCTAGTGTCCTATTCATCAATCAAACACTTTCTATTCCCTAGGCCACAACAATAAAATAAATCTCATGTATTCAAAACAGAATAGAAATGTAATGTTAAAATCTCTACCTCGATATCCGAATCGTAGCTCCTGAACCTCCTTTTCTCTCTTTTCCTCATCCGTATCATAAATCCATGCATCCCGGTGCTCTTGGACGAGTTCTCGGAGTCACAAAACCCAAATGATGCAAAACGGTAACTGGAGGTTAAAATGATATTTTACGTCCCGGGGGCGTTACTGTAAATCCATAAACTATCTTAAAATAATCCAAAGAGGGGTGAGATTGCTAACCTGAAAACCCTTAGAGGTCCCTGGGTCAAAACACATGGCAGGGGTGAATCTGCCAACATTCAAAACTGGGGGGGATGTGCCAGGGGTTAACTACCAAAACAGCAAGGTGAGGGGGCCAATGTAATTTGCCAGTGACAGCAACGTTCTCTCGTTGGAGAACACGATCAATGATCTAGAACGATGATCGGAGGGTACAACCGGATTCGTCTCAACAAGAAGGACTTGTTCCGACCAACGGCGGGGCCTGTCGACCGCCGGAGGAGGTAAATAGTGAATGGGAAGCCGAACGATTTTTTATTGATTCTTGATGATTTCGACATTGGATTGACAATCAGGAACCAGTTTTGGGATCCTCAGACCGAGAGGAAGAGATCCCGACCGGAGGTGCAGCCTGACGTGGCCAAAGAAGGGAGATCGTCGTTAACGTTGCTAAACCTTCTCGACGTTGTTCCAGCGAATGCAGGCCTCAGACCGGTGAACGGAGGATACCATGATGATCAACGTCCCGAGAGCTTTCCGTCACCACCTATCTCATAGCCTAACTCACCGGGAATATGAACGGTCATCGACGACGGCAGTGACCTCGTCTTCTCCGACGAACAGGGGTGTCCAAGCTGTTTTTTAAATGTTTTGGCCTCTTATGTAGTCTATATAGACTTTGGATTTTAGGGATATTTTCATAATTTTTCAAACCTTCAACGGTCTGAAATCCCGACCCCAAAGTCTCGATATCTCGTTGCCAACTCATCCTCGTCCATTTTCCACTAACGTGATTCTCAAAATGTCAGGATCGGGCACTAAAAACAAAAAACCCATGAACCACGTAAAATTAATTTTAGTCCACTTTTTCAAAAACTCTCGAAAACCTCCAAATACTCATGTACACGACATCCTCACGTCTGTGACACCTCCTACACGTCACGAATATGTACTTTATGATTTCCTACTTTGAAATCTTTCATTTACACCCCTAAACCACTGTTTAAAAAATTTGGGTTACCACAACCGTAATCATTGTAAATTGTTACCAATGCTTAGAATCCCTAACGATTACCTATAAGGTATCTAAACTAACAGTGAATTCCCTAATCTGTTCTCTTAGTTGTGCACTTAATCAATCAAATAAGTAATTCAAGAATAAAATCAGTAATTCATATTCATCTTTTAAATTCAATCACAAAATCAATAGGAATATAAACTCAATTTCATTGAATCATTGTCAACTACATAAAGTTTCTCTCAATCACATGGAATTTAGTTACTCATGATAACATAAAACAAAATAGTAATAAAGATAGAACCCATCAAGCAATCCATCAAAGCTCTGGGAAGATGATCTCCAATTCTGGCTCTGCTCTCTAAAGTTGTGTTGATTTCCTCTTGACAGCTCTCCCTCAATATCTTTCTAAAACTCCTTAAATATGATGCTCTAAGCTAGGTTAAAAAGAGAGGACAAACTTGTCCATTTTCTTCCCAAAATAACAAAGACGGCTTAATGAAAATCGGGGAAGCACTGCGGTGATAAGCATCCAATCCCGCAATGGTAACTCTCTAGAATTTGCCTCTTATTTGAACTAGCATAACCGTCGCAGCGGTACATACTTGCACCGCAACGTTAACTTATTAGAATTTACGTGCAGCGTTGAGCTACTGTGTCACGACCCGGAATCCCTGATACAGGAACCCCAGGGGTGACTATGTAAATAAATAAAATAAAAAATAAATAAAACGTTTTAATCAAAAACGTTTATACTGAAATTATGGGTTACAAAATTTTTCTTTAAATAATACATAGAAACGACTCACTCTAACTACCCAAACATACCCATGACTATCTAAGATCCTCTATGTGAGCTCCGGATCGACTCCGCTAGACTTCTGACCTCAGGTACCTGTGGAGGAAAGGATGAGCAACACAGCCCAGTAGGAATTTCTAACTCTAACAGTTCTATAATCTTTTACATACATGCATGCACCCAATCAAACATTCACAATACACACAAGCCTTATCTCTCTCTCGTACTCGGGATTTCCATCACAAGATATACTCTACCTCACGTGCACACTAACCTCACTATCGTACGTTTCCCTCTTCTAATTGTAACAGTCGCCATAAGTGCGACACATCCACATGAGTTCCGCACTCACACTGATTACTCCACACAATAACCCAGGGATCCAGCTTACTAACAGCATGGCACTCCCTATCACACTGGGATCCAACCAAACAGTAAGGCAATCCTTGACACACTAGGATCTAGCTCACTATTAGCGTGGCACTCCCTATCACAATGGGATCCAGCTCACAACAGCACGGCAATCCCTAACACACTGGGATCCAGCTCACAATAGCACAGCAATCCCAGATACACAGTAAAACGTCTCCCCTCGGATTAGCAGTACACTCGACTAAGGTAATCTAAGGTCTACTCATATAATCAGTACACTCGTCAAACCTAATGTGTACGTCCATCATTGTACACTCGTAGTCCATACCGAGCTTACCTCGGTTACTCTATCGTGTACAAATCATCCGGTCCCATGACCGTTCAATAATACCACTAGCCCGTACGGTCTCACTCATGTATGGCTCACTCGTATTTCATCCATCTCTACGCGTACGTACACTTACGTATCTCACGTATAATCCGTAACTTGCCCATTGCATTACCAATATGTACCACCGTATAACCCTAGTCTTGTACGTCCTATGACTCACGGCCACGTACTCGGATGCCTCCCGTGTACTGGTCTTATCCTCATGTACCATCCCACGTGGTACTCATCATCCATAATCCACACCGGGTCCATTCCGATATCACAATCGTACACATTCTACCCGATTTTCCCAACTAACTGTGTATTTTTAAAATTTATTACACACGTCCATAACATCCCGATCTATCTAATCATCTAATGTATCTATTTGTTCATCACACAGTCTCTATTTCCCTAAGCCACAACAATAAAGTAAATCGACATGCATGCTAAAACATAATAGAAAAGCACAGTCAGAAATCTCTACCTCGATATCCAAACCATAACTCTCATACCTCTTTCTCTCTCCGTTCCTCATCTGTATCACAAATCCATACGTCCCAATGGTCCCGGATGAGTCCTCGAAGTCACGGGTTATAACCATGCAAAACGATAACTGTGGGTTAAATTGATATTTTGCCCATCGGGAACGTTACCGTAAATCTATAAACCACACATAAACAATCAAGCGGGGGTGAGATTGCTAACCTGAAAACCCTTGGGGGTCCTTACGTCGTCACACGTGACAGGGGGTAAACTGCCAACATCCAAAATAATGGGGGTGTCCCAGGGGTGAAACTTCCAAGAGCATAAACGGAGGGGGCTGACTGATATTTACAACGGCTGCCGTCCTTCACAGTTTGTCACCGAAAAATATGATCGACGATCAAGAATGGAAAACGGAGGACACCACCGTGATTGTCTCAACGAGGGGAGTTTGTTCCGACCAATAGTGGAGCCTGACGGTGGCCGGAAGAGCAAATCGGAAACCAACGTTGTCGAACATTTCTAGGCTGATTACCAATGATCCAGGCCTCGGTTGGCCGATCGGAGACAACCACCAGAATCCTCAGGCCGAGAGGAAGAAATCCTGATTGGTGGTACAGGCTGACGGTGCCGGAATCGGCTGGCCAGAGGTTGACGTAAGCGAACACTCCAGGCTCGATCTATGGCAATTCTGGTGTTGGACAGAGGAACGGGGACCACCACCGTGCTTCGGCAACCGAGATGATTCCATCGCCACCGGTCTCGAGCCCTAACTCACCGGGAATGCAAATGGTCAACGGAGGTAGTGAATTTTAGTGACTGGAGGTGTTTCGTAGAGTTCTTGACATGTAGGGCCCCTATGCGGTTTATATAGACTTTGGGTTCTGGGGGTGTTTTTATAATTTTTTAAACCTTTAATGATTGTGAATCCCGACCCAAAGTCTCAGCATCTCATCGCCGACTCGTCCTCATCCATTTTCCACTCACGTGACCCTCAGAATGTCACGATCGGGCACTAAAGACGAAAAATCCACAAACCCACGTAAAATTATTTTTAGTCCACTTTTCTGAAAACTCCCGAAAACCTCTAAATATTCATATATACATGTCATCACGTCCGTGTCATTCCGTATGTGTCACAAATACGTCATATTACGATTTCTAACTTTGAAATCTTTCACTAACACCCCTGAATCACTGTTTCTGAAAATCTGGGTTGCTACATACTGTCTTCAAGGATTGTTGTTTTGTCATGATTTTCTCTGTTTTCGACATAAATTACACTTTCTTTGGGAATTTTCTTCTTTTCTGTAATACTAACATAAATCCCATTAGAAAGACTCAAGAACTCATCAATTGTCAAGAATAAATGCATTAAAATCAAGCATAAAATCAATCATCAAATAACCCCACACTTAACCCTTTACTCGTCCTCGAGTAAACCTAAGTCTAGACAAAACATGGATGGAGTTCTTGAACCATACAACTTCAGAGAAAAAAGTAATTAGAAACACAGAAAACAAAAACACATGATCAATTGACTTTCTTTGTAATTCAAGACAAAAATTACACCTTTCTATAATACTTTGTGTGTGTGTGTCATGTAATTCTAGAGAAATCTATCAATCAGATCAGTTTATACAGTCAATTGTGTCTTAAGCTCAATGCTCCATAGGTTTGTTTTTCCTGTTTCTCTCTACTAATGTAGGACAATATATAACACAAGATCAAAAGGGCTTTTTCAGCTTGTAATGTAAAGGTTTGATATGTGTTTATAGGCTCAGAAGATCACTTCAACCCCAAAAGGTTTTCTCAATTTCAACTTTTCTTTCTACCCTTCTTATCAAACAACTCGAAGTAAATTACCCTTTTTCTCTCTCTTTGTTTATTTATTTATTTTTTTTCATTGGATTACAGAATCATAATGAGGAATCATTCAGATGGACCGTTCGCCTAACTATATATTCATCCAATTGCCCTTACCATTACAATATCTATAACAAATTTTTTTAATTTATAAACTCAACTAGAAAGAGGCTCTGTAAGAGAGTTCCTTTAACTATTTTTCCTCTCTTTCTTTCAAAACATTCAATTGCTTACATTCATCAGGCTACAACAGTTTAAAGGCTTGGGTGCAAAAAGGGAAAATATGAACACAAGGGTTGGCTAGAAAGGCTCAAACGATTCAAAAATGGCCTTAATCATTTCCTATGTCATATGTCTCCTAGGATTTTGTCTCAAGATCCATTCAAACAGGTTCTAGAGTTACTAAATATCTAGACTGCACTAACCACATAAACTTTCTCTACTAACAGAATTTGGCTTTCAATTGCATGTAGTGCGTATAGAGTTCAAGTACTATAGTCATTAGCAAGAATCCTAAATTTATCTAATGTAAAAATAACTGAAAAGAAAAACTCCCTGGATTATTTATTCTCTATCGTCCTTCTCTGGGTCAATGCCAGAAGCATTCTATGGTTCAGGTGGCATCATGATTAGCTGATTCTCTTGTCTTTGTGGTGCCATTCAAAACACCCCCACACTTATTCTTGAAAAAATTGAGGTGGAGTTGTTCGTTTCACAAACCTTTGAAATATCTTCTATAAAATGGAAAAATTGTAAGAGCGAAGGAAAATGAAATAAAACAACAGGAGTATATCCTACACAAAATTCAACTAAAATACTGTAAAGCAATAAAAATGAAAACAAAAACACGTGAGGGTTTGTCACCCCCCTTACCAAATTGTGCAATGTCCTCATTGTACGAAACTAAAATAACCATACAAAAGTCTGAAACATCAAAGAAACTAAAAACAAATAAAATAAATGAATATCAACATCATCATTGTCAAAATCCAACTCTTCGGTGCTCCCTCCTATAGAAGCATCCAACGCTCCAAAACTAGGACGGGAACCGCTAGGTTATAGTCGAGAAGAAGGTGTGGATGCCTATCCAGAGGATGAATGATGGAGAGTGATGGTAGGAGAAGGCTGCATCACGGGAGTGCTTAGAGGAGGCTGGTGGCCGGAAGAGTGATGGTAGGAGAAGGCTACATCATCATTGTCAAAATCCAACGCCTCGGTGCTCCCTCCTATAGAAGCGTCCAATGCTCAAAAACTAGGACAGGAATTGCTAGGTTGTAGTCGAGAAGAAGGTGTGGATGCTTGTCTGGAGGATGAATGATGGTAAGAGAAGGCTGCATCACGGGAGTGCTCAGAGGAGGCTGGTGGCCAGAAGGTGGCCAAGTTGGCATGGGCGGCAGGACGGATGTGTCGACCGGTAAGGCAACTGCTAACACCCGATGCCACTGATGGGTAACATAAATGCCCTGTACAATGAAATCAAAATGGTTAGCAATAAAAGCAAAAGAGATACTTTGCTTTCATACAATATCTAATCCACTTGGCCCATGTCTTTTCCTACTCTCAAAATTTAGAGAAGAAAAATAGGAAATTCCTAACTTTACTATTCATGTCAAATTTTGGTTTATTCTTAAAACTAATTCTTTACGTAAAGGAGACTCCTAACAAAAAGTAGTCAAATTTTTGCCTTGAGATGGCCTTTGTAGCGACCCGAAAATTCAAAACAGTGGTTTAGGGGTGTAAGTGAAAGATTTCAAAGTTAAAAATAAAAAAGTATGTATTTATGATGTATATGGGATGACACGGACGTCATGACGTTGTGGATATGAGTATTTATAGGTTTTCGTGAGTTTTCAAAAAACTAGGACAAAAAGGTAATTTTACGTGGGTTCGTGGATTTTTCGTCTTTAGTGTCTGATGGTGACATTTTGAGGGTCACATAAGTGGAAAATAGATGAGGATGAGTCAGCGATGAGATACCGAGATTTTATGGTCAGGATTTGCGATCGTTGAAGGTTTAAAAAATTATGAAAGACCCCCAAATTCAAAATCTATATAAATAGCATAGGAGTCCAAAACATTCAAAAAATAGCACAAGCACCCCTGTTCACCGAAAATCACCTCGTCACTGTCGTCACCGGTGGCCTTTCACATTTTGAACGAGTTAGGCCCCGTGGCCGGTGGCGATGGAAAGCTCTCAGTCTAAGGAGTCTGGCGGTGGCCTCCATTCATTAGTCTGACACCTGCATTCTTCAGAAAGATGTCAAAAAGGTTCGACTGTGTTGACGCCGATCTCCCTCCTCTATAGGATACGGATTTTTGGTAGTGTCGAACTAAGACTTAAGATTTATTTCTCGGTTTTGGTAGGGTCTACAAGTGGTAGACACGTGGATGTTATTTAGCACTGCTTTCACCTTCAGACGGATGGCCAGTTGGGTTGTACCATCCGGGTTCTGGAAGGAATGTGGAAAGCATGTGTGAGGAATTTTCGGGACAATTGGGGAGACCACCTCCTGAATGGTAGAAATTGTGTGTTATGAGGGCTATTAAACTAGTTTGAGAAAGCATGTTGTGAGGCTCTTCGTGGTGAGCCACGTGGATTTCCTCGTGTTAAGCGGTATTGGAGGAAACCGCGACGTTGATTTTAGAGATGGTTTTGAAAATTTCTGAGGAAGTGAAGCTCAGGGTTGACAAGAAAGTTGTTTTCACGTTACTTCAGGTCGTTTGAGATCTTGAGATGGAGTTGAAAGAGTGAATTGAGAGTGAAATTTTGTCATTTTGGCATCAAGGAGTGTGGTACGTTGTATGTACCAGTGTGGAGGGGACGTGTATTTGGACTTAGTCAGGTGCTGCACCGGAGTGAATTGGGTATTCACCCAAATGTTATGTGTAGCAGAGTCCCCATCCAAAGTATGGATGCAAAAGGACGAGTTACGCTGGCAAATTTCGAGGACTAAATTCCTGTAAGGAGGGTAGATTGTAGCGACCCGAAAATTCAAAACAATGGTTTAGAGGTGTAATGAAAGATTTTAAAGTTAGAAATAAAAAAAGTGTGTATTTGTGACGTATACGGGATGACACGGATGTGATGACATCGTGTATATGAGTATTTGGAGGTTTTCGAGAGTTTTTAGAAATTTGGACTAAAACATAATTTTATGTGGGTTCGTGGGTTTTTCGTCTTTAGTGTCTGATGGTGACATTTTGAGGGTCACGTGAGTGAAAAATGGATGAGGATGAGTCGGCGATGCCAAGACTTTAGGGTCGAAATTCACAACCATTGAAGGTTTAGAAAATTGTAAAAGACCACCCCGGAACCCAAAATCTATATAAACAACATAGGAGTCCCAAACATTCAAAAAATAGCACAAACACCCCTGTTCGTCAGAAATCGCTTTGTCACTACCGTCACCAATGGCCATTAACATTCTAGGCGAGTTAGGCCCCATGGCTGGTGGTGATGGAAAACTCTCGGCCTGAGGAGTCTGGCGGTGGCCTCCATTCCCCGGTCTGACGCTACATTCACTTCAATTGCATTGACGCTGATCTCCCTCCTTCACCAAATATTCCATGCAATCACTCTGTATCTCATTATGCTTACCCACTGACCAATCTGTGTACCAACGGATTGCTATCTATCAGCTAGTCAGTCCTCACATGACTCAGATACCTGCACACAAGCAAGACTATCTAGTGTAATAATACGAATCCCTGTGCACCAGGCAAGATGATCCACGACTTACCAGTCCTTGCACACAAGGCTAGGTAATTAGCACTTAAAAGTGTACATTTATTATGAGCTTAAATAACATTTTTTACACTTTAAGTGCTATTAATTTGAATATTTACATTCATTTGAGCTTAAAAGAATTATTCTTACCAATTGTAATTTTCAAATTCTTTGATGTAGGCCAAGTAAAATGAGTATAACTTTCAGTCCAAGAGCCCAATTGTTACAAACTTTATATGTCCAGAAACTTCAGACAATTTTCCACAAATGTTAAGAATAACACAAGGCCCAAATCAAACGTTTAAGAGGTCAAATATGGGCTGTAACAGAACCCAGATTTCTAGAAGCTCAACCTGA
>JANLJB010005002.1:7573-27184 GCA_026212285.1 Bursera cuneata
CTTTTTTTTTTGGTGTCAAAAAGTGCTTTTATTCAAACTGCAAACGCATTCACATAAAGAGAACAAAAAACACATTCAAAGTGCTTTTATAATTATAAGGACTGCTAATTGTCAAGGAGATTCATCATGTACGAGAGAGAACAAGAAAACATGAAGAAAAATAGAGAAAACAAGTAAGTCTAATCTTAGAATTACGAAAATTTTATTTTAAAATTGATTAATTTTTCAGAGGGATAAATAAATAAATATATATATATATATATATATATCCAGGACAAGGACATTTTAGATGGTTACTAGTTTCGTAGGTACATCTGCACCCCTTAAAAGAGACATAAACTCGCTAGCCAAGTGGGCTTGGGCCCTCAGGCTTCTGCAATGGACAGGTAACAGCTTTCCTTATGGAGAATGTGGGCTTAGGCCGATGCACATTGAAGCCCAGCCGAAAAAGGGAAAAATAAAAACGGTTGAGATGGTGTGGTTGTATGATTTGGTTTTTGAAGGCCATTTTGAATCCTATATAGAGTGTGCATTATGGAACATCGATCGATGCTGCCTTTTCTCGAGAAGTTGGAGGTTTCTTTGGACTTTTAAGATCGAATATGAATATCAGTTTCATGAAGAAAATTTTCACAGAATTAAACATGGGCTGTTCATGGGGTATTCATATGTTGTCTTGTTGTACTTGTCTCTGAAAGTTTCACCATTACCATCTTCTGTGTCCACGTGAAAGGGATGTTGCAGTCGCAGCTATTATAAGCATACACACAGAATCTAGAAGCTTCTTAACGTTACTTGGAAAATTAGCTAATGACAGATTGCTCTTATATTGGTATTACACATTTACATTTTAAAATTCATGTAATCTCTTAGAAGGGTTTTAATTGTTTTTCTATCTCCTGTCAGGTTGTTCTCTAAAATCAAGATAAGAATCTGGCATTTGACTTATCATCCGTCAGAAGACGGTAGAGAATATTGATAATTTTCAGAAAACAGAAAGAATTCCAAGAAGGCGCTAAGAATTTCTTAGAGTTTCTCAAAGTGTTTCTATCTTGTTCCCTAATGTTGGGCGCACGATTGAACCACTTACGGTTGATGTCCGAAGCTGAAAGCAACAGATGAATAACTTCAAAATGATCAGCAGTGAAAAGATGGTTTGGTTGACTAAGAGATCTGCCTTTGTTCTCGACGAGTGATTGCATTAGCTCCTCTCGGCTTAGTTTTTTGAATCATGTCATGCAACAAGTTGATGACTTCTGCGAGTTAATTAATTAACTGCAGTTGTAGCATTCATGTACGTATAATTAATTTTCTTTTGATATGTTATCCTACATTTAACATTAATGCGGTTCTATATGTTGTATAATGTTAAACACATAATTGATAGATTTTCTCGACATTAAAAAAAGAAACGCTTATAAAATTTAAAAAATTTTCACTATCTCTCACTTAGACCCATCCACGCTCTTGAATATGGGGTATGAACGTTATAAAAAAACATCACAATAAACTACATTAATATTTACTGCTTATAATCTCATAACTAGGGATATTAAACTTACAAGTACTAGGAAATATAGCACAAATAGATAAGTTTTCCTAATAAAATGAGAAAATTAGGTGTATAATCCTAAATAAGAGATAAATCTAAATTCTAATTAACATCTATCCTAATAGGAATATATGCAATTAGGATCAGTGATTTGCTTTTGCTGTCTTCAATTACCTCAAAGTTTTATGTATAGAAAGATCATCGTGGAATGATGCATACAATTCAACTAGCTAGGGTCTTTATCCCACAATTTAACCTGTAAGCATATAAAGTCATGGTAGGAATAAAAGTACCCTTGTTTAACTAAGGAATTAAGTTTAGGCTTTAGAGGGAAGTGGAGTTGGCAGTTGGCACCCATTTGAGGAGTACAAAATACATTTAAATATGGTAATCAAGACACAGAAGAAAATTGAGTTCATGTGAAAGGATTGACTTCATTAATGGAGAAGGCCAGCCATGGGTCCTAATTTCCAATTCGTTTAGGAGAAATACTTTCTAAAGTCTGGCGTATAATATCATGCAAAAATAGGATATCTATTCATTTATGTTATATAATATGCCAATGCACAATTTTTCAATTTTTTGAATTATTAATTAAGTTTGGTACCACTTCCATGTTTTTTCAACCCATTTTTTTAATCATATTTTATTTTAACTTTTAGCATAATGATATGTTTATCATTTAATTGTATGTATGGACTCACTAAATCAGTATTATTTAGTTGTAAAATTTTCTCTTCATCTAGACGTATGAATCAAATAATAGAGTTGTAGAAAATGAAAAATGTTATTGATAGTTTGTGAGAAATCGAAAGCCCAAAAGTTTGTGACAGAGTTGGTGAGAATTTTTTGTTCTTTTACAAATTAAAAGTATTATTTTTTTGTACATTGAGGAATGAAGTCGGTAAGGATTGCGAAGTCTCAGCTGCATGAACATTAAATTCCTCTAAGAAAGAAAAGAATAAAAGGGAATGGACAAGCTTTGAGACATGGTGGGGTCAATCAAATATCTGATGCATCACTCCATCATCATGAGATTTAGAAGACTTTAGAAATTGATTGAAAGGCCATGATTGTTTTATGGAATTCTGCGTATATATTGCCTGTGGCTGCCCCTCTCTTATTGCTTCTCATTGTAATCTTTTAGGATATCTATTATTACACTTTTGAACTTCCATTTTTTTAAATCATGCACCTGTCGGAAACGCTATAGTATAATTCATCAATTTCTTTTATTATTGTACAAGCATTTAGGGGTAGTTTGGTGATTTTATTTTTTCCCGTTGTCTAGCTTGTATTTTAGGAGCTTCCTCACTTTATGAGGCTCCCATGGACCCATCAACTGTATTTTTACTGGTTCCATGGGGCCTCGACACTCAGCTAGCTCTCCCATTCATGCACATATACAGCCATAACACGGCGCTGGTGATTAGCTTCATTAATGGTTTTATTTTGGAGAGGGAGTGTGTGTCTGTGTTTGTGTCTTTTATGTATATACCGAAAAAAATATTAAGAAGATGATGCGTCAGGAAAATACATATGAAGTCGCACCAGATTTAGCTGACAGGCTTGCAATCATTGTAGGTATTACACAGTGGCCGTCACTAAATGTAAATTGGAATTCTCATTCAACTACAGCCACAACTAATCGCTTCCTCCCAGTCACAGATTTATCGTATTCGTACTGACATTGGTGATTCACGTGCCTCTCAAATTCTGCTCATCCGCATCCACATATATATACAACAATATTTCAATGCACTCAAGATATGCATAGCAAACTGATGATTATGTTTTCTGATCATGAGTTCCATATTTATGATTTAACACGACATTTCTAGCCTTTTTTTTTTCTTTAAATTTTCTTGTACAACAAAGACAAACTCCAAGCTTTGCTGGCAAGGGAATGAACATATATGGGATGTCTGGGAATAAAAAATGTGTTGTAATTCGCGAGCAGTCGAAGACCTTCAAAGGGATTAGTTTTCCTCAAGAAATTATATGCACATGGAAATGTTACACTTGCTGTAGATCATGATCTAATCTCAGTGCCATGGCTCCAGCCGTTGACCAAAAGTATGAGTCGTCCACAAGAGCTAACAATATTAGGATTTTAGTTGGACTCCTTATGTGATATATGGCTTCTCAATGAAGTAGAAAAAATAAAAAATTAGATTTATAGAAGGATCATGAGTTTTATTTTTTATTTTTTATTAACAGTATAAAATACTTATATATATAACTATAAATATAATTATTAAGAATTAGATCTAGTTAATGAAAGAGAGTTATATGGTGAGAGATTATATAAAGTCGATACTCTATAAGAAAAAAATATATACCCATTCTCGTAAATATGATATGATTTATTATATATGTTTTAAATCTTGATCTCTCAAATATATTTCCGCGTAAATTTTTCCAACAAACAAGAATATATTCTTTTAGATATTTATATAACATCAACAGTGCAGCCAGGCCCTTTTCTGCAGTTACTTCTTCACTTTCAATTTGTTAACTGATCTGTTCAAGTTCAACTAGCTAATTACTTGTTCCTGTACATATGTGTGTATATATATATATATATGCCTGCCTGCGCTAGTTGCGTTTATATTTGCAGATAACATTGTTTTTTCTAGTGCTGAAAGTAATTGATTTCCCAAACCAAGTACCTCAGAAGGCACATGTAGATGCGGGCGCACGTTTTCCTTCTTGGTTCTTGCTGGTCTTGACCCTTGACATCACTGATCAACTGCATGCTAGCGTTTACAAGTTGCGTAATTCTACTATTATTGGTTCCCTATTATCCAACCTTAACTCTATATAAGAGTCGAACGCTTGCTATAATCCAAACCAGAATTTCAGTAGATCCCCCACTCACCATCTCTCTTGACTTTCATGTTTCAAGAAAAATTTTTCAAACCAAGGCAATTGAAGGTTGTATATATATATTCATTTTATACACTTTTCAAACTTCACAGCCTCTTTTATTTTATAAATTCATCAGCGGAGCCGCATGCTGGGATGAAAAGGAGAAGATAAAAGACAGGGTTTGGCCGACCAACGCTAAATTCTTCGTATCATCCATTCCATGAAAACGATGTACGCCTCCATCAATCTTTCAAATTTCTTGTCCAATGAAAGATATGCCACGCCATATGTTTATATACAGCTTCAGGTGACCTTTTTGTAAACTTGAGAATTGATTTCGTATTAACAGAAACAAACTCGATCACGAAAACGGTGGTGCTATTTCGTTTCCTTGAACCTAAAGAAAAATAAAGCTAGACAATTGAAATCTATTTGAGTTGAGAAAGATAAGATAATCAAGGGTGCAGCATATACCTAATAATTAATTAAGTTAATTTTGGAAGTCTTTAATTACATTAGATATTGGTTAATACTTAGTTTATAAAAACAGTATTTAATATATAGTCTTGTCTTAATTTTAGTCATAAGCTTCAATCATAGTTACCAAAGGTAATATGTTTGTATTTTAATTAATCTTGAGTATACTGGTTAAAATTAAATGGAAAAATGTGAAAATAGTCTAGTTGAAGAGGGTAATTATAATTTTAGCCAATTTATTTATTTATTAATTACCTGAGCAAATTTCATAGTTGTGAAATTGTTGAGTAATTAAGTTTACTCGGCAACTCAGACTATTTTTTTATTTTTATTTAATTTTCTGATAAAACTTGATAAAGTTCAACAATCTTTAATAAAAAACTCGATAATTAATTAACTAAAGTATTAAAAAAATTGAGAGTCAATTAAATGACATAAAAAATAGTATTTGACTAAATTTTGCAAGATAGTTCAAAATTTATTTATTTTTGCATTTTTCCAAATTAACTTATCACAAGTTTAATCATTTTGGAGAGTATCATAATATTTAGGCTAAGACTCAGTAGAAGTTAGAGGTTAGAGGAAAGAGGGAGAGATGTTTTTGTGGGATACTTGGAAGTTGCTGCGAGAGGGATCGTTTGCAGTTGCAGATGTAATTGTAGTTGAAGTAGTAGTAGTTGTTGTTGTTGTTGTGGGGGGAGTTGGGGGCGGGTCTTGTCATGGAGAGAGAGAGAGAGAGAGACTGTGGTTGAAGTAACAGGTGGAGAGTGAGTGGAAAACCGAGAGGATTGCGGAGAAAATGTGTTGTCACCTAGACATATAGAGTTGTTTCTTTTCTCTTTTCGCAGGGAAGGGTAGTCCAAGTGGACATGTTGGAATTCGATTTGGCAGGGTTTTAGAGGCTCTCCCATCTCTCTATCTCCATCTTTATCGTTTTCTATCTTTCAACTTCCTCATTAGACATTTTGACATGGATACAAGTTTTCATGTTTCCTGCCCACTCATTGCTTCCAAGACTCTTATCTTAAAACCTTCTTTTCTCTTTTTCTTTTCATAATTATTGTAATTACGATACCTTTACATATGTGTATCCAATATTATGAATCGAATTCAATTCCTCTACCTCTCCTTTTCCCTGCCTCTCATATCTGCATGCTCATTATTTACTGCTGTTAAAACTTTCTTACACAAGTTGGAAGAAATTTCTTGTTAATCATGGTTCCTTAAATAAGTGAAAACAAATTATGTTTTGAGTAAAACATGGACAATTCAACGATAATATTGCGCTATTTTTCGATTAGACAATAGCTAGGCTAAGGCGGCAAACAACCACTTTTTTGAATTTGGAATATGCCATATCATATTTGCAATAAACTTGAACACTTCTACATGTCTATATATAATAAAATAAAAACCCCACTTTGAGATTAGAATGAACACGATTAATTAGCAGTGCTTTCCAGTAGTATTTAGTGGTTAAATTAGCTGTTTTAAGCTATTCTTGGCCGAGATTAGTGCAGGTGAAAAGCATTAATTTTGAATATCAAATCCTGGAATAAGCTCTCCATCAAATATATATTGTTATACAGATAGAATGAAGCTGTAAATCGTTCTAAAATTAATAATTCTGCTCTTCGCTTGGTCGGTAGGCACAGCCAACAATTTACCTTCTATTTTTTCTTTTTAATTTTTTTATTATTACTAGTAGTAGTTTAATATTAATTGTATTTTTAATTGGTTATAATAAATGATATAGTAATTACACATCTACAAAATTGAGTTATCTTATATTTGTCCAAAAATGATTTTATTGATTGATTGATTGCATTTATCGTATAATACCCTTATAATATTCCAAAAACTCTCATTAATATAATATAAGGATCAAATCTCTATGGGTCTCCAAATAATTAATCCAATATTAAGATTTTCATTCGTAATGTTGAATTTCTTTTAATAAGTTTCACATTAAATAAGAAGTAAATATAAAAACATATTTAATTAGTTAAGTACAGTATAGGTCACGAAGTAAATGTAAACCGCGTGAGAAGCGAGGATACGCATACGGAAATAAATGAATGTTTATGCGACTTCTACCTGTAAGTCGCCGTCCAGTCATGATTATTGATCGTGTGTAAAGTGTCTGCCGTTAATTTCCCATTATTAAAAATGCCTAACATCTCTCTTCTAAAATTTCTAAAAACTAAAATATAACATGCAAAATGTGTTCAACAATTAATTAATTTTTTATGTGTAATTTCCAAATAGTTAACAATGCTTGTATTTTTATATCAGACAATGAACTGAACGATAAAAAAAAAAAAAACGGGTGTTACATATTTTTTAAGAAATTCACGTACGTGATATAAGATATATAAAGATAATTCAACAGAGTTTAGATGAGTAGAGTATCCCAATTTTTAAATTCAACGGAGTTCAGACCAGTAGAGTATCCCAATTTTTAAAAATATTAATTAACGATGTGATACTCTTTGTTTTATGAACAAACACAAGTAAAATCACATAATTTTTTCAGTAATTAATAGTTGTATTATATATCCTAATTCAACAGAAAATTTAGATTAGGAGAACCACATGTTTTTTAGAGAAAAAAAAATTTATATAAGATAGAATTATCATATCATTTTAGTGATTCAATGAGCCTATCAAGTTAAACATTGATATATCATCATGAATGGATTGAGAAGTATTAAAAAAAAAAAAAAGGAAAAATTAGATAAATATATATATTTAGGAACTATTGATATAAAGATAATTATAGAAACTTATGTGGTATTAAGCATAGTACGCAATATGAGTCTGAATTAAGAAGTACTGGTGGAGGGTATGATTGATAGAGATTAAGTTCAAAAAGGAAAAGGTGAGAAGGAGAGGAAAAATTTGGAGGAAACATTCCTTTGAACGTATACTAGTTGACCAAGGTACGCCACTAAACGCTTGTGTGTGTGAAACACATAATTGAACAGAGCAGGCAGGGATAAAGATCTAATATATTTCGTCTTTCTACACCAACAGAGCAACTGGGATGTACGATCGCAATCGCATGCACCAGAGAGCCACTAGCTAATAACTACTACTAACAACCAGAAGATCAAACAACTTGACACCAATAACTTTCTTTTTCTTCTTCTTCGAATGGAAGGAGAAAGATCAGCAGTACCAAACTACGACCTACAGGTCTCATTCTCTACCCCACAAGCCATCCAAGAAATGGGCTTTGTACAGTTTGAAGAAAACCAGGTCATGAGTTTCTTGGCCCCTTCAAACTCTCAGTCTTCTCAGCCTCTTAATACTACAACCTCCACTAATACTACTTTAGGGTTTTCTCATAACGACCAGGTGCATGCTTGATTCTCTCAACACATCTTCTTGTAAATCTTAGAGAGATTTTTTTTTCTTTTTTTTTTTTTTTAAGTTTTTTCGATCTGGTATTTGAGTGTTGTGAACTTGGTTGTTGATTTGGTTTTGTAATCGAAAATTATAGGTAGGGCTATTAGATCCCAAGGCTGTTAATGACGCGAGTTGCACTGGTAATGCTAACGATGGTACCAATTCATGGTATATTCTTCTCTTCTTCTCTTCTTCTACTTTCTTTCTCAATGTTTCCTCTCTCTCTCTCTCTCTCTTTCCCTCCCTTAATACATGCCAGCATACCCATAACCTTTAACAGAATATCGAGGAGAGATCTAGCCAATATGTATGGAAGAGATTGCTGCAGTTCAGTCATATATGACATAGGCTAGCTGTACATATATCATGATATAAACACTCTCTCTCCCCCTCTCTCTTTAGTGGGTCTGACTGAAGAAGAGCTAAGTACTATTTGATCAACGAAAGTCTTGATACACATTGAATACCCGAATCCACATGTCCATCAGCACAGATCTGTATATCTTTGTTTATTTATATTTCGAACTAATGAATATTCCTTTTTCTGTTCTATGAAATATAAATGGTCTGAGAAGTTGGAACTTGGCAGGTGGAGGAGCTCATCCTCAGAGAAGAGCAAGGTAAAAGTGAGGAGAAAGCTTAGAGAACCAAGGTTCTGTTTCCAAACGAGGAGTGACGTTGATGTGCTAGATGATGGTTACAAATGGAGAAAATACGGTCAGAAAGTTGTCAAAAACAGCCTTCATCCAAGGTACCTTGTTTCATTGCTTAATCTCATTCTCAATTATCCAAGAAAACTAATTAATGAATTTCTCATATTGATTGCTGTTTAAGATATAATATATACACATAAATATGATCATGCGTGATTAATCTGTTGTGATTGACTTGTGCTAATTGTCACTGCTTTTTACGATATAACATGCTTTAGATCGTAATTAGGGCATACATGCAGATTCAGGTTTTGAAAAATAAGGATTCGAAACATCACAATACAGCTAGCTAGTAGTGTATCATTGGATGTGTAATATAAGCTTTTACTAAATTTTTTATTATATATAATCAGGAGAATATATAATATTGGTGATTATCATAACAATTTATCAAGTACAATGAAGGGTTGATGCACAATAGTTTTCCTTCAAAATTATTACAATTGGAAGAGAATATTTATGGTACACTGTCACAAGCATTTCGTCTTTTTAAATCATTGAAACAAAGAAAAATCAGGAGGATGCGAATGCTAGCGACTGTTTTCATTCCAGCCAAATCCCTCTGCTTCTTTTTGGTTGTTGCATCAGATAAGTTGGTTAATTTGCCTGCTTAAAATTCAAGTAATCTCTTCAACAGTTAACATATTAATGGTTAATATATATATATATATATATATAAATTGCCATTACAATCAACCTTGGCTTTCGCTCTTAAGTGTGCTTAAATTTTAAACATCGAAGAAACATTTCCACGACATTTAGGTTAATTTACTTGGATGTCTGTTCAAATTAGAGGACTCGTTAAAAGAAAAGCAATGAGAAATTTTATATATATTCATTGTTTGTTATATATTTGGCTATCATGGTCATTGTCATATTCTTGGGTTGAGTATAGGTCTTGAGATCAAATCTTCTAATCAATTTTTGGGGCCAATTGATGATTCTACAGGTTTACAAGAAATAATCTAATTATCTAAAGCAAATTAGTTTCGTGGAAGTCATTTCTCCTTTGCCATCCTATGATGCTTTAATCATGTTTCATTGGGCTAGTTACCTCGTTGAAGCTTCTTATTTCATGTTTTCCTTCGTTTGTGAGATATATAAAGAAATTATTATAAACATGTTTTGGCTTCAGAGTATATATATATATGACTAAAAAATTAAATTACTACTATTTCAACGTTTTACTCAATTTGGGAGTGCATGCATGTGGACATGCATAATTTATGTATAATAAACAAACACAGAAAAACTATAATATTGGCATTTGAGGTCGACCTTTCATTTATACTATGGTAACTATGATTCATAGCAGTAAGAAAAGAATTGAGTACTGTTGAGAAATAGATATCAGGATACAGAATGAAACAACTAATTATTGACACTTGTGTGAAATGAAATTATGGTTATGACTAATCAGAGTTTTAAAAGAGATGCATGTGATAAACTTTTGTGGGATAAATTTAAGAATGAGTTGATATATTCATTTCAAATAAAACAATATATCTAGAAAGTTAAAGCAAAATTTATCAGTATAGGAAAGGATCAACTTGGGGTTGGATGATGATTAGTACTCTGCAGAGTTTGATAGTTGGCAAATTATACAAATATAATTGCAAGATGTCAATTATTTTGTAATATAGTTGTACATCTTTAACAATAATTAACTAGCTTAATTATAATCTCATTTTGTGAGCTAATGGCAGAAGTTATTACCGGTGCACGCACAATAACTGTCGGGTGAAGAAGAGGGTTGAACGATTATCGGAGGATTGTCGAATGGTGATAACAACTTATGAAGGTAGACACAACCACTCTCCTTGTGATGACTCAAATTCATCTGAACATGGATGCTTTACCTCTTTTTAGTTGTCGATCAATCAAAAGATATATATATATGCTGTAATGATTAATCAAATATATTATTTAATGTATTAGCATGTCACAGTTACTTCGAGGTCGTCTTGTATTATTATTATTCCCTTTCCAAGATTGACCTATATACCTAAGAACGAATTAGGGGATTCTAATTATTGTCGTCAGCCTCCATTTTCGAATTTATATATGTAATCGTAGTTTAATATATATAAATTTTCTATGTACTACGTTGCATTCATAAATGGAAAATTATAAACATTTGAAGATAGGCATGCACATACTTGATCTTTGGAAAGAAAAGTGCTATATGAGCCCTCTCTAGGTAATTTTCAACCTCATATTGCGAAAGAAGCCCACAGGGATGTCTCTAGTTAGCTGTAAGATGCCTTTAGTATTGCAGGAGATCACATTAACGAATTATTTATGACGAAAATTAAATTATCGTTTCCTTGTTAATTTGATATTTTCTCAGATCTCAAGATATATCCAGTCTGATCCAATCTACATTCAATGAAGGGCTTAGCCAGGTATATATAAGAACATCCGCAAATCTATGAATAATTCTAGGGTTTCCAGAAAACGGATTGAAAGTTGCACTATATATGTAAGGCCTCAAATCGAATGAAACTATGAATTCCACACATAGTTGCTACCACAAACATGGGGGCAGTCAGTGTTATATAGATGTAGCGATATGCATGCAGAACTCTACAGCTTGGGATTGCCTAGGGCTACCTGGTAAACTATGAAATCTTTTATCAATAATCAATGGCAAACTATTGCAACAACCCTCCTTAGAAAGGCCCAGAATGTTTCAGCTAATCTCTACATTAGATAAAATAATAAAACAGAAACCGATCGAAGGAGTAACTCTGAGAAGAATGAGCTACGGACGACGAGGAACTCAATCTTCTTAATTAACTTACATGATACGAAGTTTATTTAATTAATCTCCACACTGCATTGAGTCACCAATTAAGTTACGAACAGCTTTAACCGGTTCATATTATAAAATAAAGTGTTTAGCGACACCAAGAGAAAGTGAGCATAAGGAACCACTGTGGCTTATGTATCAAAACCGTCATACACAGCAACGGTTTCATATTGAGGTTGCATTATATTGGAGTTGAATTCACAAGCATTTCCATTTGTTTATGTATAGTGGCATTCTCACTTAATAAGTGGTTTAAAGGAGAGAAATATATGTGATGATCGATGAAAAAATGATGGATTGTGGTTTCTGGGACCCAAGTTTCCACGGATTAGAGAGAACGTTTAGAGATCGGGAGAAATTTTTAATTTGCGGTTCGTTGCGTGCGTCTGTTCTGCTGGTTAGGGTTGAAGAAGCCTCAGCTCAGGCGCATCTGTAGCCGTTGTAAAAAATTCTGCCTGGGTCATGGACCCATTTCAATTGGGCCTTCTCAGGTCCACCTCTTTCTGATACACCCCACAGTCATCCTAAGTATGCCTAGGAGATTGACTCTTTCAGAATGGGAGGGTGTGACTATAAGAGAATGGTAAAAGCGAAAAACCTTCATAGTTTTTCATTAACATTTTCTCTTTAGGGCAGTTTGCTCTCTGCTCTTGACCGATTCAGTCAATTATAAATTTTTTCAACATCAATCGATAATCGATGTTCTACCTTTAGTTTCTTATCCAAACAAGACATAATACGGATAATTTTCCTTTACATGGAAAATATTTGCTTATAGAATCAGCATGGTAAATTGGGATAATTTCGTAGTTTTGAATCTGTAAAACCAAATTGCAGTATTGAGTTACAATAATATGGTTACGTGGGATAAAGATCAACTTGGCCCTGCTCAAAGAAGTGAGATGATCTGGTTTATCTGTTTGAATGCAATAATGGTAAAAAATGAAAGTTCTACATTTCCAAAGAGTTCTCCATACAAAAAACTCCATAAACTATGCGAATTTCAGGAACTAAAGGTTGCATTACAGATTCAACCAAATATAAATCGGTCATGCATCCAAACTCCTTCCGCAAAAGTCTACCCAGAACAAGAGAATTTTTGTTCTATAAAAAACCGGCAACCATAGTCCACAAAAAGAAAGAAGGAACAAACTATAAATTATAAAATGTAGAAAATCATCAAATTGATGGCGCACAACCTCGAGGAGAAAAATCAGCAGCCACAAGAAATATACAAGTAAATAAACAGCATTGGCAACAATAATTTGGAATCCACATCAAGAGTTAGGATTTCAAACAAATTGCAATGCGAGTCATAGTAGTTGGTATCATTCTAACAATTTTCCAGTGGGATTTACATTAAGCAGAAACATTAAAAAATATATTACCTAAATAATATGCATACAAATGTAGTCATACCTTGTTTTTTTGTTTAAAAGTTTTCATCTTTTACATATCATCATTATAACTAATAGAAGTAAACATCTGATTCGGAATCTAGGAATGTCAGTACAACAGTTGAAGACGATCTAGGAAACTCCATTACCCTTGGAATAATCTCTCCGGGATTCTCAAGACCTTCCACCCAGTTAACATTAATCTTCTGCAAGACATCTCCATTCTTTGGCAGAAACCTCATTAGCTCAAGTTCATTCTTGGTGCCTACAACTTCAAATAGCTCAACCTTCTTGAGAGTATATTTCAAACATGAAATAGCCTCTTTTGGCATTTCCCAGTCCTCATATGCACTCTGTCAAGTCAAAACATATGATATCCAGTACTAGTGTTAACAAAAATAGTGGGGATTAAGAGAATCAATAAATTTAATTATAAGCAAAAGGAGAAGTGAAGGTAATTTGAAATAATCACTCGCTCTCTCTGTAATCACCCACAGAAAGCATCCAATATTCTTCTCAATGTAATTTTCACTATGACTATCAAATTGAATTCTAGACACACCAGTGCCATATCCAACTGATATTGCACAAGAACAACCATGTTTAACAAACAACAATAATTTTCATTAGGAGCGAGATGAAATTACCCCTCCTAAATATACTTTGAAAGCTTCTAGATTGGGAGCACTGTATAGCAAGGAGAAAATATGCAACTCCATAGCATCCACTAACTTTGTTAAAGTCTTCAAATTTTAAATGAAACAGGAAACCACTGAGGTGCCATAACAAGCTCATTAATGAACTGAAGACACAACAATACAAGAAAAATCATT
Organism: Bursera cuneata; assembly: GCA_026212285.1. NCBI lineage: Eukaryota > Viridiplantae > Streptophyta > Magnoliopsida > Sapindales > Burseraceae > Bursera > Bursera cuneata. The sequence continues at coordinate 21,640 of JANLJB010005002.1, forward strand.
GGAAACAGAAATTACAACCAATCAAATACAGTGATACAAGTTGAAAGTCTTATACCTCTAAAGAGCCATATGATAGTCTCTGAGCTTCAGTTTTGCGAATTCCATGGAGAAATTTATGTATTTCATACTAACGTTCTCTAGCACCTATAACCTCAGCTTCACTTTAAAGAACTCAATCCTCACTAGATCAAGAGTGTTGAGGCGGGTAAACCCAGCAAAAGGAAACAGCCTTAAAGCACAAGGAAAGTCGAAATTTAACTTCAATACAAGCAACGATTGAGAAGTTACAAGGCAGTGGGGCATGAGAAAAGACGCGAAAGAATACATATTAAGGTCAAGCTCCTCGACATTCCTCCGAGCCGCAACGTGGAGCCATCTGTAAACAGTGTGATCGTCAGCGCGATTGTTGCACCAAAGCCGAAAAATTTTGATACTAACAGACCCATCTTGACACTTCAATACCCAATTGACAAAATCTTTGAATTTGTCGTTGATGGTGTGAACAGACCACTTGGATTCCGCGTTGGACCAGACGGTGTCGATGTCCAAGTTCAAGAAAGGCAAGGAAATGCACAAGTATCTCCATCTTCTTGAAACGGCGCTGAATCTGACAACATCAATGGTTTCGAGGTTGAGAATATTTGGTGAATGATGCCATCTGGGAGACTGCTGAATCTATCACCAATTTCATATCTTGTTTTTGGGAGTTTAGGCTTTTCACCGAGGTCTGCCGTTTGGGCTGACTTGGGTAAGCTCAAGCTTAAGCTCAGAATTAACTGAAATGAAAACTGAAAAGTTTCTCCAAATGGGTTTTTCGAGTCACCATCGCAACTGCACTAATTCTGCAAAATGAGTTACTCTTCGCACGCACCATGCTGTTCTTTCTTTTCATTTTGATTACATTTCACATCTAAAATATTATAATGTATATGAAGAATATTAAAACTGATAATGATAATCATAGTGTAATGTTGAAACCAAATTGAGATTGGGGAAGGATGATAAGCAAGCACAACCATGAACGATTCCTTTTGCTACATCAAATGATGAATGAAATTGGAATGGGGTTGAAAGTGTGGTGCTTAGCTTTTAAGCAGAATTTTTTTACAGAATTACAAATGAATTATGAAACGTGATTATGACTATGAAACTGCACAAGAGCTTCATATATGAAATCCAACAGTAACTGTGAACTGCTTGGAGATCAGCCTAAACCGAAGCCCATCTTTAAGAAAAGGGCCTCTGAAACCCAACATCTTCATCTCAACAAACACTTTCAACCCATTACTGTTTTAAGGAATGAGAGTTTTCATGTTAAGGGCGGTATTCTGTAATTAATTGTTTTTGGAGTCCATTCGAATTACATCTATATTGTCATATCGCAGCAAAATCTGTTCAAAACAAGACCTTATGAAGTCCACGCAGCACAAGTCAGAAGTTGTGATTGAATGAGATAATCTGGTTCTATTTCTCAAGAATGACCACCACGTTCCATCATCAGTTGTGAAACCCTCTAAATATATACTTGCAACTCCATAGGGATTAATGAAATCCCAATCAAATGAGGGGCAAACAATCTTTGACTAATGAAGGTTCTTCATCCTCATTTAACATGGAGAGAAACGAGTCTATCAAAAACTCCTTTAGCAAGCAGCCAGCGATACTAATTGCTAACTGCCAGAAACCGGAGAAACTTTGCAAAAAATAGAACTAGCAAATCCGACAAGAACAATAAAACTTAGAAGAATCATCCTGTGACAGAAATACACAAGTAAACAGGGATAAGGAAAAAATATTGGCCAAAATATAAAAAAGACTGAAGATTAACAATTTTAGAAGCCATATTAGTACTTGGATTTTCAAACAATACATATGCTCAGTAAAAGTGGTTAGTACTATTCTCAAAATTCTCCAAAGAAACCTTCACATCAGTAACACCACTAGCAAACAGAAAAGATAACTAAAAAAATGAACCCAATAAAAGTAATAGCACCTCATAAAAATAAACATCTGACTTAGGCTGGATGAATGTCAGTGCAAGTGCTGAAGATGGTTTCGGAAACTTTTTAACTTTTTTCCTTTTTTAATAATCTCTGCAGGATTATTAAGACCTATCACCCGGTTAACACTAATTTTTTGCAAGACATTCCCATTCTTTAGTAGAAACCTCAGTAGCTCGAGTTAATTATCATTACCATAAACCTCAAATAGCTCAACCTTCTTGAGATGATCCGTCAAACATGAAATGTCCTGGTCCAATATCTCCCAGTTATCATCATCACACTGTCAAGTGGAAACATATTGAATTACTAGTAAGTTAAAAATACATAAATAAATAAAAGAATTATGAAAGTCAATTTTACAAACAGAAGTTTAGGTGAGCAAGAAATCCTTTTAACCAGCTAACCAAATAGATTTATTTCAAAAGACACTAAAGGTGTAGCATGAACCAAAAAAACGAATTTTATTATAAATTTCCACCGGCTATATCTATATGTCTGTCCTTGGATGTATCCAATTCCACAAGGTATTAATTCTCAATTTTGATATTCATAAATACCTCTCGGTGTGACCTTTATGGTACCTATCAAGGAACACCGTTCAAGCCCAAAAAAGGTTCAGCCTATGAATTGCTTGTAAATATTTTTTCCGCCACTTCAGATGTAGCATGTTCAATTTGAACGTACAGAAGCTATCACTATTAACTTTTAACGATATACAACATTGATTCTCGACTGTTTCATACTACCTGAAACCAAAAATAAATTGCACTTTGACAAGATAGGAGTTTTATTACACGGAATAGTCCAATCAATACTGCACAGGAAAAATTATGTCTAACAGTAGCAGTAATTTAGGTGTAGAAATTACCCACTCAAAATATATTTTAAGAGCTTCTAGATTGGGAAAGCAGTTGAGCAAAGTGATTAGTGATTGCTTGTGCCGTTCAATTGTTTATATATATATATGAATATTTTTAGAAACTCAGATAAAAATTGATAGGGACTTGTAACAAATTAGGGGATCTAATAATTTTTGTAAAGCCTCTAATTTTAGATATTTTATCTAATTTCTCTATTTAATTTGACTTACCATGAGAGAAAATGCTAGAACAATTATAAAATAAAAGGTCAATTAATGTGACGAATCATTGACTAACACACAATACTAATAGATATGTCATTACAACATAAAACTCATGCTTGGTTAACTATGTTAATCGTATAGAGAAAGACTGAAAACTTAATTAAATCGTTAAAATGATGAGTAAGTTAGATTAACCATTTGTTTTCTCATATCATTAATAAAAATATCTGACTGAAATTACTTCTATTTTTGTTTTAAAGCAAACACGCAATTTCGCAGAAGCTCCAAAGCCGACTTTTACATCTAATAGAACCCACTTTTGATACCAATCATTTTCTTCCCTTTGATACCCTACTGCAATGCTATCAACCAAATCTGGAAAACGGCAGCCGTATGTCCCAATAACTAGTACAACCTCCGTAAAACCAAGTCAACGTTGTCGATCAACAAAAACATATTGAAATTGTGAGAGATGCCCCAAATTAGGGGTTCATTTAAAAAATAATCAATATCCAAAATTTGTTTGATTTGTTTATCCATTTTTAGTTTTATGGTTATTATATCTCTCTATATATATAAACCTATCTTTTTATTCTCAAATATTTTTCAACCAAACAGTTGCGGACAACTACCAGAATTGTCGAACCATCGTCAGATTCATTAGATAGTCACCAGACTTGTTGGACAATCACTAAAAAGACATTAAACTCGCTTGATTATTGTCAAACTCACTGAGACTTGCTAGACAATCATCAGACTTACCGGTCAGCTATTGGAAGGTTACAATTTCATCAAACCGTTGTTTGACTTGTTAGACTGTCACTAGATTCGTTGGACCATTGCTAGGCAATCATCGGATGTGTCAAACATTGCGGAAGCGTCACTGGACAGTTGCTAGGCCTTCGTCGGACTCGTCAGACCGTCGTCGGATGGGAGAGAAGAGGAAGGTATTATATAGGAAGGGTATAATTATTAATCACCTGGATTTAGTAAAGTAAATAAAGAAAACTAAGAGGTTAGGTTCATTTTATAATTTCCCTATACACTACAACCCCTGTCGTCCAAAACATATAACTTCTCGTGATAGCGAATATTAAAAAAAAAAAAAAAAAACTTTCAATTTAGTTATTTTCTCGTATTTTCTCGTGGATATGTTGGACTTCTAGAAGCCTAGTTGGATAAAACTGAGTCATGATTGTTGATCTCCATACCACAAGGATGAAGCGCCAATTAACATTAATTACCTCCCCACATTTGTCGTCTCCTTCAGGCAACGATTCCCTACAACTACAAAGGATGTTTATGACCGATTGATTTTTTTTTGGGGAGAAATTTAATGAAATTTGCTTGGTTAGCCAACAATCAAATTCTGATTTTTCTGGAACTATCTCAACTTCCACCTTGAATGTGTCTACAGACCAGTTATTGGAGAGGAACAACCTGTAAAATTCCCTCGACTACACTACCAAGCCACAGCAGCATTTTTTTCCTTCCTTTATGCAAGACGTGTTTGGGAAACGTGATCAACCGAGCTATGCCATAAGATCTATAAGGTGCTGGAATACCTCAGTTGGTAAGAGCGTGCGGCTTTTAACCACAAATAAAATTACTTTTAGCCCTCTTGTCATTTCCATAATTAAGAAAAGTTTTTTTTTTTTAATCTAAATTTTCTTCACAGCCAAAAAACTCTATTTCTTTTCACACTTTTTTTTTGTCCCTCATTTGCTTCTTCTTTTCAATCGTTTAACCAAAAAAAAAAAGTTAACCCACGTTTTTTCCTCAAAAATCAATAGCCAAATACAATCTCTATGCCATCATCCTTGCATCAAGAACCACAGGCAACAACCTGCCAACAATCACCATCGAAAGCTGCACCTTAATTTCCCAAAAAAAAAAAAAAAAAATTCCAGTAGCATCCACCCATAACCAGAGTCGCACGTTACTTCAATCTACTCAAAGTCAACACCATAAATCCACCACTAACAAAGGCCATGACCATTGACAACAACCCACAAAAAGTTTCATCCAAATAAGATTAATAATAAGTTTAAATTAGAACCAAACCATAAGATTAAATGAAGGCCACGACCAGTTTAATTTTTGTTTAATATTTCATTCACGCACTTTATCAAACACCTCATAAGGTAATATATGTAATCTTTCTATTCAATCTTCATTTATGTTCCGAATTTCTATCCTCAAGAATCCAATTCCCCTCCATCCCTGCACTAATAATCTCTCTTTCTATTTATATTAAACTGTTGATTAATATTCCAAAGGATCTCATCAATTGGACCCACATAATCTAGCCATGTATCCATCACAACCATTAGATATCAACGATTGCTGGTCAGGTTCTGCCACAGTTTTACCTGGAGGCGAACCGGCCATCTTATACACTGGACTTGACACAAATAGCACACAAGTGCAGAACTTGGCTGTGCCCAAAAGCTTGTCT
>JANLJB010005005.1:4630-15526 GCA_026212285.1 Bursera cuneata
AATCATACAAGTTTGTCAAGTTAAAATTCTGAGAGGATATATGACCTTGCAAATTGTTGTTTGATAACACAAGGACTTCCAGTGAAGAGCATCCCATGGTGAATTGCTTTGGTATTTCACCTGACAAATTATTTTTGGATAAGTTCAAAAATTCCAATGAGCTCATGTTACTAAAAGAAGAGGATATCTTGCCATCAAATTCATTTATGGACATGTTTAAAAANAAATAACTTTGGCAGATACGTTGCAAGTTCTATTGGAATAGGGCCATGAAAGAAATTCATTGAGATATCCAAGGTTCTTAAACTCATGTTAGAATGAAGTGGCAATTGAAAAGGCCCTGAAAGAGAATTATTGACTAGATGAAGTAGTTCTAAGTTTGTGTTGTTCTCTAACAACCAATTTGGAAAGTCTCCGATCAATTTCATATGAGAAAGATCAACTTTCAGCAAGTCATGTTGATGGAAAAGGAATTTGGGAAATATGCCACCATCTCCATAACCAAATAATATGATGGAACTTAATTGAAATTTCGGAACCAAAGAATATGACTCAGTTTTTCCAGCATATATATGATTATTTTCAGCATATAATATCTTGAGGTTCGAAAGGTTGAAAAATGGCTCAAGTGAAATTGGGATTTGGAAATGATTATTTGAAAGTGTTAGCTCTCGTACGGAAGTAAGATCCTTAAGAGGAGACGAGGAGATATTTTGAGTAATTTGATTATAAGAGATGTCCAACACTTCAAGGGAAGTCAAATTTGCGAAGCATGAAGGAATATCCTCTAGATCATTATCTTCCAGATACAACTCATGTAGATGCACCATGTCACATAACCCTGAAACATAATACACTATTGATTGGTAATTATATTATTAATTGTTATATGTAAAGCATAAATTCCCATTAAATATTAATTACATTATTAGTATTTACTTACTCTAGACATGAATCGTTTTCATTCTTGTCAACGTTGTTATCTTTCTTTTCTTCAATTTAACATCCTAATACAAATGTGCTTTTACCTAATAATATTTTGTGAATGAATTCTTCACTTTTACATCTATAAGAGTTTCAATACTTAGCAAATCTGTTATTGAAAAATTATCTATTCCATTGATTGAAAAACAAACTTGACTCTAAGGGTTTGTTTGGGATAGTTGTGTTATAAAAAAATAAGCTATGATTGTATCATGAAAATAATGAGTTGTAAGCATTTATGAGAAAAAAGTTGTTAATTGTTTCGTAAATATAATTTTAAAATTGTATACTTTTTAAAAGTTATAAATATGTGTCTAGTAAATTCAATATTAAATATCCTACTATGAATATAAGGACTAAAATAAACGTGGATTTTTATAATATTTTATAGTTATAATAAGATATTAACTTTAAATTGATCTAATGAACAATATATTTAAAGTTACAACAATAAAAATAATAAAATAAAATAAGTATTAACTTTTTTTTTGGTAGTTCAATATTTTGTCATTATTATATATATTATAATAGGCTTGAATTAAATTTATGAGTAAAATCTAATTAACATTAGGATGGAGGAAAGAGAGGTGGATTATTAACCTGGATTAGGTAAGGTGCCTCTGAGGCTACAATTGGACAGTGACAAATAGGATAGAGATGTTGCTCTAAACATTTGAAGAAAGCTACTGTGGAGAACAGTGTCATCCATCCGCAATTCTATCAAATTCTTGAAAGTAAGGAAACCTACAGACAGTGAACAAAATATAAATATAAATGTAAATATGAATATATATTGGGTAAATAGGATATAAATTCAACTCAAATTAAATATAATTCAATAAAATTAATTCGTAAAGTTTAAATACCCTGAGCATGCAAGACCCCGTTGATTTCACAATACGTCATCGACAATCGAAGGAGCGAAGTGAAAGCTGAAATGCTTTGTAGAAGGTTAATATGGAAGGAAGAACCGTCCAAGGTCAATTCTTCCAAGTTGGTAAAATTGTGGATCTCTATTAACGGAAAGGAAGAATGGAAATTAGTGGGAAATTAAAATAATGAGCTTCTTTTCTTTTCTCTCCTTTTCAAACAATTTTGACTTACCTTGGGTAGCACTAGTGAAGATCGATCCATCAAAAATACTATCACGAAGATGAAGTTCCCTTACCGACGGGAATAACCCCAATGATTGAATTAAGGCGCTCCCATTTTTACTTTTAATAGAGTCTAGATCAAGGTGTTTCAACTTTCTGAAACCTTTACAATCTGTGAATGCATGCAGAAAAGATAGAATCAAAACTATATTCAACATGTTAAAGATTTGATTTTTCAAATAAAGATAAATGCTATAAATTCAAAATTTACTCTTCTATGCGAATTGATAAACTATTTTGTCTAATTATTCATTTTAATATGTTTAATCAATGTTATAAGTTTACTGAATTGTCCTTCTGTTTGATCATCAAAATGTACAAGAAAATTTGTGTTGCTAATATTTTAAATAATACCACCTCTCTTAGTTTGGGTTGTTCTTTTATTTTTATTTTTAATTTTTTTAAGAAAAAGATTACTGTCAAACTATACAATAGAGGACTTGTTAAATTTTGAATAAAAAATATTTTTTTGAGTTCTGCTGTAATTAAGATGATTGCTAATGGAATTAATTAATAACAAACCAACAAATTGTTTATTTATATTTTTGCACGTCACAAGTTCAAGAGTTAAATGTCATAAATTTGGTCGAGAGACGTGAGGGCCCCAAGCAATTGGGAATTACATTACTTGAAAAAAATGCGTGATAATATATTTGAGTCCATTTACAATCTAAATAGCCCCCACTTTACAGTTTGATGAGGACAAAAATCTCAATGAGAAAGTGAGAATGGTTATTAGAATTAAATTACTGTAGAGAATTGAATATTACCACAAAACTATTTTTGTTTCATCTTTGTCCTTTCCAAGGACTTTATCTTGCTATCTGATCAAAATGAATTTCACTTAGGAGTTTTAATTGACTTATGCTAATTGCTATCGATTTCTTTCTGTATTACCGGTATTTATTGATTAACAGTAATCTAATATTTTTTTCTCTATATTTCTTCTTATTTCAATCTAGTTGAACTTGATTAACAGATGCGGTTGTTTATTGGTTCCAAAAGCACCACTCTAAAACATGGAACAACCAATAGAATCAACTTAAAAAAATTAATGGAAACTTTACTTTTATCGTACCTTCCGGGGCCTTAAATTCGTCAATTTCATTTTCAGCCAAGAGCAACTCCTCTAAATTGCTAAAAGAAGCTAATTCTGGGGAGAGTTTTCAAAACTCACAAGAAAATATAAGAAATTTTGTAAAATATAATAAGGAAATAAAATATAACAAAGAATTAATTTGTTACCATACATCCACAAAGATGATAAACAATTACAAGCTTACCTTGAAGGTCAACTGCTCCTTCTAACCTGACATTAATTAGATTTAATCTTATTAATGACGAGAGACCATATAGATGCGAAAAGATGCTGTTGTTGAGCTCATTATAACTTAAATCCAGATCTTCCAATTTACTCAAGCCTGCAAAAATATTAAACAATTAATTTCACATAGATGAGGTTCTATTGTTCTAAAAAAATTATCTTGTATTTCACCCATAAAGAAAAAAAAAAATCAGTTTGTTTCACAATTTTAAAAAAGCACAAAAATACAAACACAAAGTTAGTAGTGTATTTGCAAAAAATTGAAAAGAAAAATATTTTTGAAACTATTCTTAAAATCATGAACGACTTTGACTCATTTTAATTATGCATTTTTGAAAAACAAAATTCGATATAACCAATCTAGAAGATTCAATTCGAAAATCTCTTGTACAACTCTAAAAGATCCAATGGATTGAACAAGATGCATTTTAAGATTTAAGAACTACATATCTAATTTTTTTATTTTCTTTCTTACAAATTACGAACAGTTTTTTCAAAGATTATCATTAAACAAAAAGATATTGACAGAGACCTCAATACAAGGCTGTCGATAGTTTCTCTCTCTTTGCTCCAGCACAACTTAACGCTTGAAATTTCCTTGTCAAATATTTGAAGTTGAGTATGTTAAGATTATATTTCTATTGTCTAATCTTGTTTCAATATTATGTTTTGAAGTTTGTATTTGTGTTTATTGAGTTGTAAGGAAGTTGGTGAGTGAATATGGTTTGGTGCTAAGTGATGTGGAGCTGGCTGAAAACTAAATATGGATATTTGCTTCTATCTGATTTCCTTCACCTATTGATCGAGCGAGTTTTGATAAAGAGTTCATTCATAATTACGAAAATTACCACTTTCATGACACTATAGAAAGCTACTATTTCAAATTTAAAAATAGTCTCTCATCACCCACATTCTAGAAACGGGTTCTTTAGTTATAGGTCTTCCTTGAGAGATTTGAAAGAAGGGTAAGGGTTCATTTTCATACCTAAATCTTCTTGAATCAGTTCTATAAATTTAGATTAGTTAATTTGATTCCTTCTCTCATTATATGTGTCACTGTTCATCTTCTTCAAATTCTTTGACAGTTAGGTTTTCTGCTAGGATGAGCTATTAAACTTTTTTTTTCTTATATCAAATACATCCTAGCTTTTATGTTGATTATCACTCATTTTATACTGATTTCCTAGCATAAATCTTTGATTTCCAAAATCGGTATGAGTGAGATTTTGTGTCAAACACCATGAGCTTTTTTGAGTGGCTATTTGAGTTGTGTGAGCTTTGTGCAACCCAGAAATCAAACATATCATCCTTTCAGTATAAGATCTAGGTTGTCTAGATGGTAAATCCATGCATCAACGAGTTTGAGGTATGGTCTTGGCATGGTGTTCTAGCTGAGTTGAAGATGCAGTTCTCTTAAGAAGACATTCAGAGAGAGATACTAAATAAAGCTATCTTGAGAGTTTTTGAGATTATAAAACAATGGGTTAGAGTCTACAAAAGTTTTGTTAGAGATTGATTCATGTGTTGTAAGCTACTTTTTTTTATAGTGAATTAGATTTTGATAGCGACCGATAATCAGAGGATTTTTCCTCATGAAGAGGTTTTCATTCGTTACTAAATTACTGTGTCATTTCTCTTATTGCTTTGTGATGATGGCTAGATGATTTAACTTGTTTTGCATGATTTTTAATTTTCTTATAATATTGTTGTTAGAATGCTTTTGATCTAATCTCATAATTTTGTTGTTTAAATGCTCCAGATCAGATTTCATAAGATTGTTGTTTGGATATTACAAATTTGATATAATAATATTGTTGGTTGAATGGTACATAGCTGATCTCAGGATTATATTAATTGAATTTTCCATATTTGATCTTAGGATTTTGTTGGTTGAATGTTTTAGATCTGATTACATAACTTTGTTGTTTGAATGCTTCATATCTGATTCTATCACGTTGTTGTTTAAATGCTAAGGAGCTGATGATATATGTTTGATCTTATTTATTGCATGCTTATTGTCTTAAATGTGTTTTTTATATAATTAGATTAAATTCATATTGAGTGCACTTATACACTCAATACGAATTTAAATGCAAAGGAGCTGATGATATATGTTTGATCTTATTCATTCATTGCATGTTTATTGTCTTAAATGTGTTTTTGATAATTAGATTAAATTCGTATTGAGTACACTTATACACCTTCCCCACACAAACCCTCCCAACAACCACGACCACCACGTGTTGTTGGGTCTAATTCAGTTAAAAAGGGTTTGATAATTTTGTTATATTTTGAAACTATCTAAATATCCTTTTCTTAATTCTATATAATGATACCAAATTATCTATTTTAATACATCTGATTTTACTTTAAATTCGTATATATTTATATATAATCTTTTTGTCACATCAATTTATATGTAATATGATAATTTCTTTGAATGATGTAAACAAGAAGTGAAAGAAAATTAGTTTTATATATGTATACCTTTGGGGAGCAGAAGTTTGTCAATTTGGTTATTGCTCATGTCCAGCACCTCTAATTTGCTTAAAGAACATAATCCTTGGAAGGTGTAAACAGACTAATTAGGAACTAAAATTTAATGATTAAATTCAAATTGCTCAAATTAAGAATCTATTACTTCAAATTAAGCTTCTGATCTCATTGAAGCGAAGTCAACTCATCCCATTATTTCCTTGCTATATTAAGATAAATTAATTGAAACCTACAAATTCAGTTGTCATAAATCCAAAAATAATACGAGGAGCAAACTTAGCCTGAAGATTAATCTCTCCTTTCAATCTGTTGTTAGTCAGATATAGAGTTTTCAAGGATGACAGATTAGCTAGAGATGGTAAAATGCTGCTATTAAGGATGTTGTCACTTAAATTCAGGAGTTCCAAATTACTCAAGCCTGCAATGGTCAAAGAATTTCATATCTCTCGTCAATTTAGCTTAATCTCAATAAAGCAAAGCCAATTAAATCGAACTCTTTGATTCTATATAATGAGATTATTTCCGTCTCTTTATCTACATCGGTCGTGCCTCAAATCTCAATTAATTACATATGATGGTATTTAATGATTAATCAAAATTAATTTAAATTTAATTTTTAAGTACCTTATTTTATTATTTATTAAAATTGGATAAGTTAGAAATTGTTAGAGTAGTTATCTTAGGAACTAATTGTATATTGTAACCAAGGGGCTGTTAAATTTTTCATCTTTTCAATAATTCACATATTTTAAGTGTTTGATTTTTTAACTTAAAACTGATTGTCAAATAAAAATCATTTGAAAAAAAAAATTAAAAATTTTAGTTTTTATCTGAATATAAAAACATATGAATGACTATTTTAATTCATTTCTCTAAATTACCTATATTATTATGTATAATCCTTTTACTATGCAGTGTAATTCACTTATATAACCTTCATACATACATTATTCATTTTTTTAATTCCTTATTCAATAGTTTTCAAATTTTTTTTAAGTTAATACTTAAAAATAAATAATTTACAACTTATTATCATACATTAGAAAAAGAAAAATAAACATATGATTAAGATATTTGTATTTTGATTCATTTAGATTTAGATACAATCAGATTTCAGATAAAAAAACAAATATTTTTTAACTTTATTAATACATGTATGTATGATTTACAGGTAGATTGAAATTTAATATGATATTAATATACATATATTAAAAATGTTGATAATTATGTAATTTTAATATAGATATTAATTAATTTAGACCCATCTGAGTATGGAAATCGGACATCTGTTTCCTATGCTTTTCCCAGCTGCCTAAAATATATAATTTCCCTTTCAAATATATAATATAAGGTCATCAAGCTCAACGGAATTTCATTTACTTGGATATTTCCACAAAGATGAAAAGAGAGAGAGAGAGAGAGAGAGAGAGAGAGAGAGAGAGAGAGAAGCAAGCTTACCTTGAAGATCAATTACTCCGTTCAATTTATTATAGGATAGATCAAGATATTTTAATGATGAGAGAGTAGAAAGAGATGATAAAACGCTATTATTGAGGTTGTTCACATATAGATCCAAGTACTCCAACTTACTCAAACCTGAAAATACTCAAAACAATTTACAATGCATCAATATTCTTCAGTGCTGCGATGAATTCAAATCTGAAGAAGAAATAAAACTTTCGCTTTAATAAATACCTTTGGGGATCAGAAATTCATCAATCTCATTCCCCCCCATAGTCAGCTTCTTTAAGTTGCTCAAACAATCAAAATCTGAGAATATATAATTTTAAACAGAGATCATTAAAAAAAAAATCAATTGAAAATTAATCTGAGAAATCTTGCCAGTGTATACAACTAATCTGATCATTAATTCAATTCCATTCAAGTCTAGTGAATCCCCAAAGATGGAAGAGAAGAAATGATAAAGCAAGCCTAATTACCTTGAAGATTGATAGTTCCTTTCAATCTATTTCCATCTAGATATAAAGCTCTTAATGATGAGAAGCTTTTAACTGTTGATAAGGTGCTGTTGTTGAATGAGTTATCGTCTAAATTGAGAGACACCAAGTTGCTCAACCCTGATAGTCTCTCTATACCTGCATATGATGTAATAATTTGACAAGAATTAATGTTTCATATAATTAATTAATATTATAAAACATATTGTTAGCAAGTTGGATACCCTCTAAAGTTTATATAGAGATGATAATCATTCAAAAGACTGGTATCACAAAATAATTCATTATCTTTTTTTTTTTTAAATATTGTTGAATTTAAGATGCCAAGATAAATTTTCGTCACTTCATGGAATACATGCAAATCTTAGTGATTTTATTAAAATTTATTTGAAATCTATATATTCCTAAAATTTTGAAATATATTATCAAAAAAGTACTATATATATATATAGATATATATTAAATTTGTCTAAATTCTCTAGTATAACTATATGAGAAAGGTTATAATAAATGTCAAAAATCAAAGGGAGAAAGAGAAAATACCTTCGTTCTCAATAAAACCAATTATTTTATTAGAACTTAAATCGAGCGACTTTAATTGTTGGAAGGAAGAAAACAAAGAAGTATTTAGATACCATTCTCCTTGCTCCAATCTTAAATCAGAAAGAGTAAGTTCTATCACTCTGTTTGTTTTGTTGTTGCACACGACTCTTTCCCATTGGCAACAATCTAAATTCTCCTCTCCCTCTAACCAATGTTGAGAATAAAAATTAGCACGTTCTTCATTTTTGATCGAGAAATGTTTTTTGATTTGCAAGAGAGCTAATCTCTCTTGCTCCGAACACCCTTGACTGTACCACCCTTCTTCTAACGAAACAAACATCAGAACTAAAAACAACCACGCCCATTTTGAAAGCATCTTATATTAATGCCTCTCTCCTCTCAACCACAAGAGAATTGGCTCTACGCTACTTATATAAAAGAAGAAGCATTCACCCTGTAGTTCTTTAATAGTTGACTTGGAGGACTTCTCCAGCAAACATTCCCCCACCTTTTTCCGTCTAGATATTTAATTTATTTATTCGGTCAACTGAATGTAATTTCGGAGTAATTGGAATCTTACCTATTAAAGTTCCTAGATTGAGAACTTTTAAATTTACTAACTTTTATTAAAAATTTAAAAGTCTTATAAACTAGTTTGAAAGATGATAATAAATTAAAGAATAATGAAACTCTTCCCAAATTTTTATCCTAAAATTCGTTTCAAATGATGTGTCAAGTGATATGGTATTACCATATTATTCTATAGTAATACTATATATACAAAGTCTTATATATATGATTTATATACAAAATGATGTGATATGAAGTGATCAATAAGTTGGATAAACCAATAGTTATTAATTTAATTTTCATATATTCATCACATTACTTATTTGATGTCACATCACTTTATATATAAAATTTTATATACATAATATTACTCATTATCTTATGATCCATTTAATAGATAACACTTCCTATTACACATAATTTGGAATGAACTTTAAGATAAAAATTTATAAAGAATATTTTTACTACACATTAAATATGATAAAAAATGATAATAAGTGGCTTTTATTATTAGTTTGGACTATCAAAACTAATGTCAAGCATCACAACTCAATAGCCATGGACACTGATTTCAAGAAATGTTGAAAAGTAATTAATTACGAGTTGTTTAGGATGACTTCCGCTCCTCTAATGGTCCTTTTTCTAATTTGAAACCAATCGTGCCTTCTTTCTTGGAAGTTTATGACACAGTTTCACACAACACAATTATTTTGGAAGACTTCGAGTCAACTTAAAAATGTTGCCCTTTTCTTTTCGTCATTTTGTGAACGATTATTTAAGAAAAATTAATTAGAAAAACAAATTAGACATTATCCTCATTGATTGTTTTGTCTTATAAAGAACAATCCAACTCATTAAATTTTTAAACCTTAAAATAAAAAATTTACTTGTTTTAATTTTAGGAATTGTTCTTATGTTTTTGATACGGTGAATTATTTTCCTATCCAACAGAAATAATGTGAAAATCGTTTTCCTATCCAAAAGAAAATCAACTTAACTTTTCAAGTTCCTGTCCTCAATTTCTCGGAATCTTAATACAGTAGGTCATCTACTATGCCAGATTTTATATCTAGAAACAATCATTAACCTTGACTTGAAGGAAAGCATGCATTGACTTGTGTATTGGAGAACTGAGTTTAGTGGATCTCGGTGGGATTCTACCACTAAGATTAGAAATGGATTTGATTATCTTTATTTTTTTTAATTTTTTGCTTCTAGGAAAGGTTTTTGGAGTGACTTTAAATGCTTTTTATAGATTTTTTCTTTTCCAAAAAAAGACTTCCTTAAGAAACACGCTCGAGTGTATTCCAATGATGACGTGTGAAAACTTAATAATGCCAACTCCATTGTGACTCCTAATCATTCCTTATAAGAAATGCAAGTAGACCTCATATTTTAAGTTTTTTAAAATATTTATTGTTTTTTCCAACCGCACTCAGTTGACCCATCTAGAGGAACGAACTTCGGTTAATGGGCCACTCAGTTTTGCATGTGAGTGGTTACTCTTTCCAAGCCGTGTTGGGCCCATAAGTACCGCAACTTCCACGCAAAACAAGCCATATCTCTTCTCTATGGCTGGGATCAGAAACAAAATAGACAAGACGAGAATCAGAAATTGGCACAGTTAAATAATTGATTCCAACAAGCCTTAGATTCATGAAGTTTTTGACACCCATATATATAACCTAAAATAACTCATTTCATTTACTCAAAGAATAGGTTCGGTGTTGTTATAATTCTTAATACTGAACGTTTTCTCATGCAGGGCCTTTGCATGTTTACAAGTTAGCTCAAATTGAACTATCTAATTCGGAAGTTGCAACTATATTAGAGGCTTAAATATTCAAGTTAAGCCCACACCTACAAG
>JANLJB010005011.1:0-17135 GCA_026212285.1 Bursera cuneata
AAGAACAAAGGTAGCATGTTAAAATTAATGATCACAACAGAAGCAAAATAATGTTATTTAGAGACGATTAAAGCAAAATTGATGCCAATAAAATCATTTAATTTCTTCTGTATTTAAATTTTGAGGCACGTACCGAAGAGCAGAGTCTTATAATGAATGTTAAACGGAGTAAGAATTAAAAGAGAAAAGAATAAAAGAGTCAGATTCAATTACCTAGTCGCCATTGAATCCCATCCAGATATTTTGGACGCTTTAGTCAAAGCAGTCCTCCACCTCTGAATCTTTTCTGGCATCTTGTCGAAACGTTTCTCATGCTTAACAAAAGCATCTCCAAACCTTCCAGTCTGCTTCCCTAGATCTGATGGATCTACGTGGTAGAAAACAGGTATAACCATTTGGTCATTGCTTTCCTTACACTCGAGAATCTTCACTAGTTCATCCAAACACCATGTCGAAGAAGCATAGTTTTCCGAGAAAATGATTATTGAGATTTTCAATTCTTCAATTGCTTTCGAAAGCGCAGGAGAAATATACTCTCCTCTCTTAAGTTCATCTTCATCAAAGAAGATTTGAATTTGTTTGTCGCACAAACGGGCATAGAGATGGCTAGTGAAATTGTTACAGGTATCCTCCCCTCTGAAACTGAGGAAGAGATCATATTTCTCTTCAAGTTTAAGTGAAGAAGATGAAGAAGCCATACAGTTAGGTCGTGAGGAAAGTTACAAACCCAGACATTAATGTTTGGGAGTTACAAGGCATTAAAAGATGTTAACACTAAACAAGCTGAAATACAACTGAAATACAACTTTTTTTAAAAATATTTCAATATTCATTAATATTTTCGATAACAATAAATTTTTATTATTCGTTATTATTAATATGTCCAAACACATGAAATTTATTGACATTGTCAATATTTCTATGGTCAAAATGCCAAGGTGCGATCGGGCAGATAATTTATTGACATTGCTTCCTTTTCCTCGAGCAAACCTATGAAATATTAGTGTAAAAAACAAAACAAACAGAAAAAGACTAAGATTGATAAATAAATATTAGTAAACAATTCCTGGATTTCCTGCTTTGTTCCTCAGCAAAACAGACAAAGCTCCTTGATTTGCTTATGCAAGTTATCAATCCCCAGATCTAAAAATCAAGCCAGGATTCTGATTTTTGATGTAAACCCTAATTATGATACTAATTAATTCCATAACAGATGGTCAAGAACGTTAACCCCACATGCAAGTTCATGAGATCTACCGCGGACTTGACTTGAGGGTTTTCTTTAAATTTATTTCATTTTCAGCATGAATGACATTGCTGATGATGAGAAAGTTTGGTTCGTTTTCCATCATCGACCGCTCAAATTAATTATTTGATTAGACTTTGATAAATGGCCAAGCCATCCCATCCCGTCCTGTCCCAAATTCTAATATAATCATTATAATCGTAGAAATTCTTTCTCTTTTAGCTTTTGTCAAAATAAATGACTAATTTCGTCCATGTTCACATCTTGTCCTACCTTATTAACAGGCTTGAAGATAAAGTAGCCTTGATAACAGGAGGTGCCAGTGGGCTCGGAAAAGCAATAGGCCAAGAACACTTCACACAATAATAATAATAATAATAATAATTATTATTATTATTATTATTATTATTATTATTATTGGTTTAGATAAATACAAAATCCTATTATATTGTAGTCCTGTAACACAAAAAAGAGACAAATCAAATATTAATTTTTAATTAAAAAATAAAAATAACAATAAAAAAGATCTTTCACATGACATCAATATTCTATTTTATATATCAATTTTAATATTCTATAGTTTTATCGATTTCATTAAATCAAATGTTTAATAATCAAATCAAATATGAATATTGTATAATAAACAAAGATCCATAGAGCTAACCGATGATAGAATAATTTATCTCAAAATATCCTCCTTACGTCTTTAGGGAAAAAACATAATAACATTTTTTTTCCTTAATGAAACTTGAAATTCTTTCAAAATCATAGCAAATTATGATAGAACAATTATAATGTCTATTATTTATACCTCTTACTAAAAAGTTTATAAAAGTTTCTCATATAAAAATGTCTATAAAAATCTGTAATTTTTGAATATTTTATGACTTTCATATACTTTTAAAAAGTATTGATTGAATACCCAAGACTTTTACAAACTTTTTAAAAGTCTTTAGAAGTCTATATTGAATACCTTATGACTTTTATAAAGTATTTAAAAGTTTATAAAAATCTTAATTGAATACACCCAAACTTTTTAATATTATAAAAGTCTTAATTGAATACACCCCCCTAAAAGAACTGTAAGGTGTCTTTACTTAAACCAAACCCTAGGAGTGGCAATGTAATTTTCTCCTTTTAAGAATGTAAATTATACATGGTGGAGATCTATTAGGTCGGATCTGTAACAACCCAGATTTTCGGAAACAGTGATTCAGAGGTGTTAGTGAAAGATTTCAAAGTTAAAAATCGTAATATGACGTATCTGTGTCGTATACAGGATGACACGGACGTAATGATGTCGCGTATATGAGCGTTCAGGGGTTTTCGGGAGTTTTCAGAAAAGGGGGACTAAAATGTAATTTTCATGGGTTCACTGATTTTTCGTCTTTAGTGCCCGTTTTATGGATTTTGAGGGCCACGTCAGTGGAATATAGATGAAAATGAGTTTATATTGAGATTCTGGGGTTTCGGGATGATTTCATGAAATTCAATAAGGTTTTAAAAATTACAGAAAACCCCATGGATCCCAAAATCTATATAAACCGCATTGGAGGTTAGAACATTCAGCAAACTGTACAAACACCCCCAGTCACCGAAAATTGCTGTCTCTGATGACCCTTCGCATTTTCGAACGAGTTAGGGCCCGACACCGGTGGCGATGGAATCGTCCCGGCGTGCTAGTTCGGTGGTGGTCCTCGTTTCCCCGTCCGGTGCCGGAAACGCCGTAGATCGGGCCAGACATCTTCGCTTGTGTTAACTACCATCGGTCGATTCCGTCGTCGCCAACCCCCAACACTGGTGGCGACGACTTCGTCTCGGCCTGACGATCCAGGCCGTGGTCTCCGATCGGCCATCCGAGGCTTGGATCGCCGGTAACGAGCCCCGACAATGACGCCTTACAGTTCGTCGATCTGCCCCTTCCGACCGTCGGTTGCCGTCGCCGATGGTCGGGACAAGTCCCCCTCGTCGAGACGATCACGGTGGTGTCCTCCGTTCATCGTTCCCGATCGTCGATCGTGTTCTCCGGTGACAAACCGTGAAACACGGTGGAGGTGACAAATTACAGTCGGCCCCCTCACCGTGTGGATTTGGCATTTACACCCCTATGGCACCTCCCTTGGGTTTTGGATATTGGCAGTTCACCCCCTGTCACGTGTGACGACGTAAGGACCCCCAAGGGTTTTCAGGTTGGCGATATCACCCCCGTTTGATTGATTATGTACAGTTATGAATTTACGGTAACACCCCCGATGTGTAAAATATCATTTTGACCTCTGGTTTCCGGTTTTGCATGATTGGACTCCGTGACTTTGAGGACTCATCCGGAATCACCGGAATGCATGGAATTACAATACGGATGAGGGACAGAGAGAGGACGAGGTCTGGGAACTGTAGTTCGGATATCCAGGTAGGGGTTTCTAGCTATACATTTCTATTTCGTTTTGAATGCATGTGATTTACATTGGTGTGTGGCTTAGGGAATAGAAAGTGTATGATTGACAATTAGGGCATTAGATGATAGATAGACCGGGATGTTACGGACGTGTGTGCGGAATCACAGAAAGATACGGTTAGTTGGGGAGACCGGACGGAATGTGTGAGATTGTGAGATCGGAATGGACCCGGTATGGATTAGGGGTCATAGGTATCACGTATGGTGGTACGTGAGGGTACAACTAGAGTACGGGTGTTACACGAGTAACGGTACGGTATGGAATGGACGTTACGCGGGCTACGCACGCGTAACTGTGAATTACGGAAAGAGTGAGATACAACATACGGTTATATGTATGAGATGAGATGCATAGGACATGGGTATACAGTTCTCATGCATTACAGGATAGTGGAGACCCGAGAGGCGTCTAGGAACATGTTCGCAAGTAATGGGACTTACGGGATATGGGCGGTATGCGAACATGCGTGATAGAATATGAGATATGTGAACCACGTAAGTAAAGAGATGGATGAGTTACGAGTGGGCCATATGTGAGTGAGAACGTATGGGCTAGTGGTGATCATTGAACAGTCATGGGATCAGATGATGTGTTCATGATAGAATAACTAAGGTGAACTCGGTACGGGTTAGTGACGCATAATAGTGAGATAGTGGTATGGCAATGGAAGCGTAGGTGCACGTATGCTATTATGGACGTGCATGTGAGGTTTGACGTGAGTAGGGATCACGTGGATGGACCCCGGATTGTCCTGTCTGAGTGTACGGGAGTTCGAGGGGAGGACACATGATAAATATTAGATTGTCTTACCTGATGCGCAGGGATCTAATAGTGATATGGGTCGCCTAGCCTAGTGAGCAGGGACCATCAGCCATGGGTCGCCTAGCCTGGTGAGCAGGGACCATCATACATGGGTCACCTAGCCTTGTGTGCAGGGACCGGTCAGTCATGGATCGTCTTGCCTAGTGCGCAGGGATTCATATTACACCGGATAGTCTTGCTTGTGCACAGTTATTCGAGCGAGGTGAGGACTGACTTGCTGATAGACGATAATTCGTTGGTGTACAGATTGGTTAGCGGGTAATGCGTTATGAGATACAAGTGATTGTGCGACTAACGTTGATTACGATTGAGAGTGGGGAAGCGTATGATAGTATTATTAGCATGTCGGGAAACAGAGTATGACTAGGGATGTTTGTGTGTGATTGTATGATGCATGCATATTTATAAAATGTTATAGAACTGTATAGTGTTAGGAATTCTTACTGGGCTATGTTGTTCATCCCTTCCTCCACAGGTACCCGGGGTCAGGAGTCTAACGGAGGTGATCCGGAGCTCGCATAGAGATTCACGGACAATCATGGGTACGTTTGGGTAGAGTCAGTCGTTTATTTATTGTTTTTAAAGGAACAATTTTGTAACCCGTTTTTAGATATAAATGTTTTGATTTTATTTTTATTTATTTACATAGTCACCCCTGGGGTTCCCATATAAGGGATTCCGGGTCGTGACAAGATCAGTATTAGATAAATCTAAACTAACTCGATTATTTGTTCGATTCAATAATTTCGACCCAATTTTGCATTTTTAGAACATAATTATCCAATAAAATCCGATCATATTGGGTTGGGGTTGAATTTAATAGATCTATAGGGTTACATTTTTACTTTTGGTCCTTTTATTTCCTCACATTGTTTATGATGATAGCATCAAAATAGGTTACTGTTCTGGGTTTTCTTAACTTGAAGAGTTGATATAATCATCAATTACAAGTTTTGATATCTTTACTTTTTCATCAATCATTCTTCACCAAATTACCCTTGCAACCTGTTTAAAAAAAAAAAAAAAAAAACTGAAGAAAGAAACAATAAAACTTAATCTAACTTAATATCAGATAATAAGTTTCAAGCTAAACTTCGAAACCCAAATAATATCAAAATTTCAAAAATATGTTAATCTAACTTTATTCACATAATTTAATTTACTTTTGATTCATCTTATAACTTCTTAAGTTGGCCAACTAAAGGCTATTTAGTGTTATTAATTATTAATCATAACAGATAAAAGGATGAATTCTATCAATTTATTAAAAAATAACAATATGATGTTAATATCATTTTCATTTCTATTTGGAATCATCATATGTTTGTTACCGATCATTTTACTACACTCCTTAACATGTTTAATGTAATTCAATTAATAAATTTCACTTAACTTTTTTAATCTGAATTCTATAGTATTTCAATCTGCCCTTTATGTGTCAACATATTTTGATTTTACTCATATTTGTATTCAGGAACATCTTTTAGAATTAAAGAAAAATATGTATACAAAATAATAATATGCAAGCATTCTATCTTTAAAAATCAATTCAATTTGTCCACGATATGGCCCGGTAAAGCACTTATTTTATTCCAAAATGACAAATTTTTTATGCGTGGATAACACATTATTTCAACTCTATTCCCGTCCCTATTGGAATGCATTTTCTCAATTTTCTTGGAAGTTGCCCACAATTTTATTGTGATTCCTTTTCAGATGTCTTGCATAATCAAAATCAATTTATTATTTAATTAATGGTAATATCATTTTTTAATGAAAAAAATAATAACTAAAAAATATTTTGCACTTAATATGTAAATTTCTTATTTTTAATGTCATGGTATTATTTATAAATCAATTATAAAATTTTTTATAAAATCAAATAGAAAATTGAAGATTAAATAAAAACTTTGAAAGTAAAAAAAGCCCAAATTAAAAGATAAAAGGAATTTTCTACGATATTTATGTTTAGCATGGGGTTATATGAACCCAAAAAAATAGTCTCCACACCTTCATCTCTAAGTATATCCATTATTTTTAAACTTGAATTGTAGTACCCCAAGATTATAGAATAGTAAAATTTTGGTGAATATTGAAATTTCGACATAGATATATATATATATAGGTATATTATTTATTCATATTAATGGTTGTATTATTGTTGTAGATGAATCCGTGTGTATATGAGTGTATATATCTAAAAAGTTGGGAAAATTAAAAACTGAGGCAGAAAAACCACGCCACGGCGTGAAATGGATTCACGCCGTGGTGTAGGAAAGGAATTAGGAGCAGGATAGGCGATTTACGTTGTGGCATAGGGAGAGATCACGCCATAGCGCTGTTGGACAAAAAGTCCTCGGCACAACGTAAATGAAAATTAAGTTGCGGCGCGGTTCAGTTAGAGAGTTTGCATCGTGGTGCAGAAGGAATTTACACCGCGGCACGTTTAGACAAAAAGTTTGTGATGCGGCGCAAATGAAGTTATGCCGTAGTGCCATGGTGAGATTTTAGAAATTTTAAAGATTTTAAAATGATGAGTGTGTCCCATTTTTCACCCACTATAGACACCCTATCCCTCCCTAATTTGTTTTAACAAGAAAAGCATAGGAAAGAAGAGAGAATAGAGAAAGGGGAGAAGAGAAAAAAGAGAAAGAAGAGAGAAGGAAGAAAAAGAAAGGGCAGAGGCTCTATGTTTCTTCAATCCAAGGTAGGGATTTCACTTCTACTCATCTCTATTTCATTTTTGTTGATAAAATTTGTGATTTGTAGGGTTAGGGTTTTGTTGGATTTTTGTTACGTAATAACATGAGAATGGGGTTGGGTGATTGAGACTCGTACACGAATTTTTTTATAATTTCTTGTAGAGTAGAGATACTAATTGTGTGATTAGAATATTGTGTGTGATTTTGGATAACATGAATTGGGGATTTTGTGAAATAGATGATGAATTTGAGGAGAGAAATGGTATCGAAAGATGTAAATGTGAAACTTGGCATGTCAGAGGTAATGAGGTGGCAGACTACCATAAATGGGTTTGTGTTAGGTATTGGATTGGCCCGACCGATCTGGGATCCAAGGAAAACACTCCCAATACAATTTCAGCTCTAGGCCTTAGGTTGACTCAACTGATTTGGGATCCAAGGAAAGCACTACTGAGATGATTTGGTGTTAGGCCTTAGGTTGGCTCGGTCAATCTGAGATCCAAGGAAAATACCATTGATATAATTCTAGTTTAAGGCCTTAGGTTGGCCAGTCGATCTGGGATCTAAGGAAAACACTAGATTGGAGTATTGGTAAGGAATTGTGTGAAACATGTTGTGATTTTGTTGTGCATTGATTAAAATATTATAGATTTATGTATGTTGTGAGATTTTTTACTAGGCTGTGTTACTCGTCCCTTTTTTCTCCATAGGTACCAAAGGTTAGCCTTCGGGTGAAGATATTCTGGAGCTCATTTAGAAGACTTCCGAGAAGTCTAGAAATGCACCCTTGCATGTATTCATGTAATTAATTAGTTTGTAAAAGATATTTTGATATTATGTATAATTACATTTTATGTATGAATGCATGCATTAAAACTTTATTTGATTTTTATCACATTCATTCATTAGTTCACCCTCGAGATTCATGTATAAGGGGTTTCGAGACGTGACAGAGTGGTATCAAAGCACAGGCTCTACACTGTAGATGTAGGAAGTGGGTAAGGTGGTTAGGAAAGAGATTGAGTCTTGTTTCCAATAGGAATATGTGATAATGGAATGATGGTATATGTTTGTGTTGACACACGTGATTTGGAATGTGAAACTCATAATGTTTTGTTTTGTAAGTGTGCAAGGATGAGACGACGAGGTAGAAGAGCTAGTAGTGCTAACCCTCCTAAAGGTGAATAGGATGATTTTCTTAGAGCCATGAGGGATATGGCAAATATGTTAGCCAAGACGATGACAACTACTGTTAAAGATACTATACGTGCCACTCAACCGTCGGTTCTTTTTGTGCCTAGAGAAGGCGTTAAGAATAGGATAAAGGTTGTCTTAAGGAAAGTCCAATGACATAATCCTCAAGTTTTTGATGGGAACCTGATCCTACAGTGGCTAAGGATTGGCTTATAAGAGTGGAGAGATTGTTTGATGTATTAGAAATTGAGCCAGATTTGAGAATGAGAGTAGCAACTCATTTATTGACGGGACATGTATTACAATGGTAGGCATCTGTGGAAAGAATTAAGGAATGGGAAATTCTTAGCTAGAGTGATTTTTCTATGGCATTCCTCGATAAATATTTTCCTATCGTAATAAGGTATCAAAAAGATGAAGAGTTTTTGTCATTGAGATACGAAAATATGACAGTGTAACAATATAAGGCACATTTCACTGTATTCTTAAGGTTTGTAACAGAATTGGTGGGTGATGATGCTACAAAGGCCAGAAGGTTCTAGAGGGGATTGAGGGAAGATATTCGATCCTCAGTGGTACTTTTGAGGTTGGTTAGTTATGTTGATGTGGTGGAAACTGCAATAGTGGTTGAAGAAGAGATTAGACAGGCAAAAAAAAGTAGGAGAACCTGGGATACCTCGTTGAGGACCTAGACACGATGAATAATCGAGTAAGAGGTAGAAGACTCTATCAAGGAGCTCATCTTCTGATTCTTAGTCATCACAGAGTAATAAGGTGTGTTTTCAGTGTGAAAAGAAAGGTCACATGCACCATGATTGCCCACAATGTTATGGATGTGGACAATATGGCCATATACGAAGAAATTGCCCATCTAAGATAGCAGTTGTTTAGTGGGCAATTGGTCAGACTTAGTCAGTTTCCCAACCAAATCCCAACAGTCATCCCAAGGTTCTCAGACTGCTCCGTCTCAGTCATATAGGCCTAAAAGATCAATTCAGAAGGGCAGATGACAAAGGCAGACAACTCAAGGATGAGTTTTTACTTTGGGTCATTCATTGGAACTTATAGACTATAAGGTGGTGGGAGGTACAATTTCTAGTTTTTAATACATTAGCAGTGTTTTATTTGATTCTGGTGCTACACATTCATTTGTTTCTACTCAATTTGCATGTGCATTGGGGTTAAAAACTGAAATGTTAGATTATGGGTTAAGTGTGGTATCACTGATGGGTAGCATAGTAGAGACTGGGAGAGTATGTCGTTCTTGTGTATTGGAAATTAAGGGTTATAAGTTGAGATTTGATTTGATACTCATGGAGTTGACTGAGTATGATGTGATACTGGGAATGGATTAGTTTTCGACTTTTAGAGTTATACTGGATTGTTACAAGAAGATAATAACAATGTGGACTCTTAAGGGATTTGAGTTCAGTTTTTATAGGGATAAATAGATACCCTTATCTTACTCCTTGTGCGGTGTATCAAAACAAAGAGGGATGAGGAGTGTGATAGCAAGTATGCTAGTAGATGATCCTAATGAATGAGTTTTTGAACTTCCAAGGGCGATGAGAGAATTTTCTGATGTATTTTCTGAGGAGTTACCAAGACTACCACTTATGAGGGAAGTGGGGTGAGGAATGTGATTGCAAGGATGCTAGGAGATGATCCTGATGAATCAGTTTCTAAACTTCTAAGGGTGATGAGAGAATTTTTTGATGTGTTTTTTAAGGAGTTACCAAGACTACCACCTATGAGGGAAGTTGAATTTGGTATTGATTTGCATCCGAGAGCGGCACCTATATCAATTGCTCTATATCATATGACTCCCACGAAATTATGAAAATTGAAGTTACAACGAGAAGAGTTGTTGAATAAAGGTTTTATACAACTTAGTTATCACTTTGGGGTGCTCTAGCCTTATTTGTGAAGAAAAAATGGATATTTACGGCTATGTATAGATTATAGGTAGCTAAACTGAGTGACGATTAAGAACAACTATCCTTTACCAAGGATTGATAATTTGTTTGACCAGTTGAGAAGGTTAAGGTATTTTTCTAAAATAGATCTTCGTGTAGGGTATTATCAGCTAAGGGTGAAGGATGAAGATATATCAAAGACTGCTTTCCATACTTGATATAGACATTATGAGTTTTTAGTTATGCCATTTGGGTTGACTAATGCACCAGTTGCCTTTATGGATTTGATGAATCGAATCTTCAGGATGTATTTGGATCAGTTGATAATGGTTTTTATGGATGATATTCTGGTTTATCCTTCATCTAAAGTGGATCATGCACAACATTTGGATATAACTCTTCAGATATTGAGGGAATATGGTTTGTATGCCAAGTTAAGCGAATGTGAGTTCTAGTTGACAAAAGTGAAGTTTTTGGGACATGTGGTCTCGAAAAGGCGCATTTTAGTGGATCCAGCCAAGATAGAGGCAGTATTAAATTAGGAGCGACCAAGAAATCTGTTTGAGGTTCTTGGTCTTAGCAGGATATTATAGAAGATTTGTTGAGAACTTCTCTAGATTGGCTACCCCGATAACGAGACTAACTCGGAAAGAAGTGAAATTTGAGTGTGATGAAGCTTGTGAGCAAGCTTTTATTGAGTTGAAGATTAGATTGACTTCAGCTATTTTAATAAAACCACAACATGGACTGGGTTATATGGTATATATAGATGCTTCTTTGAATGGGTAAGGGTGTGTGTTGATGTAGTAAAGGAGAGTTGTGGCATATGCTTCCCGTTAGTTGAAGCCTAGTGAGCAGAACTACCCCACTCATGATTTGAAACTTACCACGATAGTGTTTACCTTGAAGATTTGGAGGCATTACTTATATGAAGAGTAGTTTTGTCATGACCCGAATTTTTGAAACAATGACTTGGGGATGTAAGTGAAAGATTTCAAAATTTAAAATTGTAAAATTGTGTATTTTTGACGTATATGGGATGACACAGACGTGATGATGTCGTGTATATATGCCAAGACTTCGGATCGGGATTCGCGAACATTAGAGGTTTGAGAATTTTCAGATGGACCCCTGAATCCCAAAATCTATATAAACTCACATAGGACTTAGGACATTAAAAAACTAGCCCAAACACCCCTGTTCATTGAAAATTGAAGTCACTACCATCGTTGGTGACCGTTCACATTCTCGATAAGTTAGTCACCATTATCGATGGTGATGGAACCGTCTCGGTGTGCTGGTTCCTGTGATGGCCTCCTTTTACCTATACGCTCCCTGGATTCATAGAAAAGGTTCGCCTACGTCAATGCCAATCTACCTCCTCCGTCGTTGACAGCCATTGCCACCGGTAGGGATCTCTTCCTCTCAACCGAAGGAGTCTGACGGTGGTCTCTGATTGATTGTCAGAGGCCTAGATCGTCAGAAAAATCCATGAGACCGTCAGCTTTCCTGTCATCGATCTGCCTTTTCCAACCCATCGCCTACCGTCGTCATTGGTCGGAATCAACTCAGCTTGTCGAGATGATCACGTTGGTGGTTGCTGTTCATCGTTCCTAATCGCTAATCGACTTTTTCGATGAGAGAATGTAAATCATGGCAGCCGTGGATAATTATGTTGGCCCCTTCAACTTGGAAGCTTGATAATTCATTACTCGCAGTTACACCCTTACTACTTTGGATCTTGACAGATGCACCCCTGACATGTGTTTTGTTCAAGACCCCCAAGAATTTTCAGGTTAGCAATTTCACCCCTACTTGGTTAATTTTAGATTACCTTAATACTTTATAAGTCTATGATAACATCCGTAGAGTGTAAAATATCGGTTTAACCCCGTACTCGGTTTTACATGTTTTGACCCCGTGACTTCGAGGACTCATCTGGAAGGACAGACAGGATTCATGATACAGATGAGGAAAAGAGAGAAAGAGGTTGGTGAGCTATCGTTCGGGTATCGAGCTAAGGGTTTCTGACTATACTTTTCTATTCTGTTTTAATATGCATGTGAACTTAAATAATGTTGTGGCATAGGAAATAGAAAATGTATGTGATTAATGAGTAGGATACTGTATGTATGCATGGATAGGGGTGTTATGTGCACGTTTACAGGTTTACGAAATTGGACAATACGCGAGTGATTGGTAGCCTGAGTGTACGTCTGGCGTCGATATATGTGCGAGTAGCCTAAGTAGATATCCTATATAGACAGACGATACATAAGAGATCGCGTGATGAGTTATAGACAATATGTAGAGATACTTACATGATGTGATCGATGAAAAACGGTTTACATGCAGGTGACCGTATGTTACGGAAATAAGTGAATAGTCACAGGACCAGATATTATGCATATGATAGAGTTACCGAGGGGTGAGCCCGGTATGGACTATGGCATGTAGTAGTGTGATAAGGAATAATAAGATATGAGAGACACGTGAGGTATATATACATGTAATCGTGAGTATGGTTGGATGGCCAAGTTACGAATGATACATGAGTGCATGTATGCGATGGCATGGATGAGACACGACTGAGATACGTGAGAGAAATAGCATATGATATATGTGTGATCGTGGTATGGAATAGGAATGAGAATACACGTGTACGATAATGGACATGTACGTGAGGTTTGACGTGTGTACGGATCACGTGAATGGACCCTGGATTAGCCTAGTCTAGTATACAGAAAATCTGAGGGGGAGCTATAGGATTGGGTTAGGGATAGCTGTACCTTGTGTGTAGGATCCCAGTATGATAGGGATAGTCGTACCTTGTTTGCAGGGTCTTAGTATGATAAGGATAGTCGTGCCTTGTGTGCAGGATCCAAGTATGATAGAGATAGTCGTGCCTTGTGTGCAAGATCTCAATGAAACTTTGGACAGTCTAGTGATAAGCACTTAAAAGTGTACATTTATTATGAGTTTAAATAATATTTTTACACTTTAAGTGCTATTAATTTAAATATTTACATTGATTTGAGCTTAAAAGAATTATTCTTNTCTGAGGGGGAGCTATAGGATTGGGTTAGGGATAGCTGTACCTTGTGTGTAGGATCCCAGTATGATAGGGATAGTCGTAACTTGTGTTCAGGGTCCTAGTATGATAGGATAGTCGTGCCTTGTGTACGGGATCCAAGTATGATAGAGATAGTTGTGCCTTGTGTACAAGATCTTAATGAAACTCTGGACAGTCTAGTGATAAGCACTTAAAAGTGTATATTTATTATGAGTTTAAATAATATTTTTATACTTTAAGTGCTATTAATAATTTAAGTATTTACATTGATTTGAGCTTAAAAGAATTATTCTTATCAATTTTCATTTTCGGACCTTTTGATATATGCATAGAAAAAATGGCATAACTTTCACTCCAAAGCCCAATTGATGAAAATTTTATATCTCTAGAAACTTAAGACAATTTTTCACAAACTTGAAGAAGAACCTAAGGCCCAAATCGAGCATTTAAAGGTCAAAAGTGGGCTGCAACAGAACCTATATTTCTAGAAGCTCAATCTGACCTACATGAACATCTAGGGCTATTTCTCCCTAAAGAAAACTCCAAATGACATGGTTCAAGTGGTTCTGGAAAGATAAGATAAGTATATACAACTTCTCTGTTGGAGATTTTATCAAATTATTTGTACAAGTTGATCAAAAAGTTCTTAAATTCTTATGGATAGGTAGGTCGTCGAAAATGAATCACAGCCTAACATATCCAGACATCCGGGACCATATCATAATGAATATAACTCCAAATGACTTGATTCTTACGGCTATGGAAATCTTGTTCCATTATCTACAACTCTTCACTTTTTCAATTTATCAAATTCGGTGGCTAAAGGATTCCAAAATGCCTTACAAGTTGATGGAGTGGTTGGTGTGTGAGAATTGATATAGTTACTATATTTTAGCCATTTCTCCATAAATACATATTGAAATGGCACGATTCAAGCGGCTATGAAAAGGTGAGATAGATATCTACAACTTGTATTTTAGACACTTTGTTAAATTCAGAGTACAAGTGGATCAAAATATGGTTGCAATTTGATAAAGTAGTGGGCAGTAACAAATGAGTTATTATATAAAATTTCTTGAATACCCTCTCCATTTGCCTATAAAAGGAGACCATTAGGTTCATTGTGAAGCATCCCAAAATGTGAGAGTTCTCTTACATTCCTCTCTCATTCTTTCTCTTTAGAACTAGTGAGAATGGTTTGTAAGTTAGGCCAGAGTTAGAGCAAG
This sequence comes from Bursera cuneata, assembly GCA_026212285.1. Classification (NCBI taxonomy): domain Eukaryota; kingdom Viridiplantae; phylum Streptophyta; class Magnoliopsida; order Sapindales; family Burseraceae; genus Bursera; species Bursera cuneata. The sequence goes on from JANLJB010005011.1 coordinate 14,636, forward strand.
GCTACAGAAGAGCTTAATTATATAGTTTTCTTTTTTTTTTTTCTTCTTTGATTCTTATGAATGTGCTTTAATGTTTATATTTTTATTTATGAGAAAAACTCTTTGTTTATCAGTAGATTTGTTTTAATCCAAATATCACTTTCTTCAGAATCATATAAGTTCAGTTATGCTTTTCTTATGTGCAGCTTGTTAGATTATAATCGTTATTGAAAAAATCTATTTTATGAGTTGATCTTTTACTGTAGTATTATCATACTAGAATAACTAGTATTGATATATTATCAATCTTGGATAGCTTATAAAAATACACCCCTTCCCCAAATCCAAAGTGGTGGTACGTTAATTAATCCATCTTTGGGATGCAATGTAATCCAATTAGAATCTAATTGATTGGATTGCATGGCTTCCTAACAGGATGTCTTTTTATGTTGTTTTAGTCTATAAACATTGCCTAAGTATTGTATGTAATCCTTAGTGTAAGAATTGTTGTAATTTTTGGTGACTTGTTGCATTTTGGGACTAAAATTTTCAAGTAAGTCAGTAGCCTGCCGCAACCCTGAGTCTCTGTTTTTTTCATCGTCAGTGCTAAGGATTATCGCCACGGCGTTCCAAGGCAATGTTTCTGGGCGCCCAAGTCAGTAGCTCACCGCTACGACGCAAGCTTGCTACCTCCGCGGCGCTTCCTGCCCGAATTCACAATTTTACCCTTTTTTTTTCTTTGATTTGTAAGAGCATAAAGAGGGGCAATTTTATCCTTCCGTCACTTTGTAAGCCTTGCTTTTGTATAAGGGTTGTTTTTTTTTTTTGTAAGGAGACATAACTTGATGGATATACAAAATTTGAAACAAACACTTGTTTGTGTTATGGAGAGTTTTCTCTCAACTTGAATCTTTATCCAAGTCCTTTCCAAGGATTGGTGGTGATTAAACTTCAAGTGGGTGGATTTGTTCCTTTAAACTTGAAGCTTTCCTTTGGCATTTTTTCTTGTAAGTAATTTCTTATTTTATGTTGAGAATCCTTGATGAACTTGTATTGGTATTTGAGAGCATTTTGAGTATGATGTTGTGTTGATGATTCTATGAATGTTGTAGTAGTTTGGGTTGATTTAGAGTTGAAACTAAGGTGAAATAGAGGATGAACAGTAATTCCGAAGTTATGATTTGAGGTGATAAAAATCAATCCATTTTAGCTTGAAATGGATGCCAACATGCATCATGTTATCTCTTATCAAGTAACGATTGAAGAATCAAATCAATTTGATAAAAGGGTGATAAAGACTGATTGAATGTAGGCCTGAAAGTAGAGCTTAAAAAGTTGAGTGCTTCATGAGAGATGTAGCTGGAGTTTTTTTCTGGTCTCTAAATAAAGCTAAACTGATATATCATTGAGTTGTGACCTTTCACAATGCGACAACTAGAGGGAGTCTAGGGTGTATAAGTCTATTGGTAATTGTAAATCATTGTCTTATACTTGTAATAATTAATTATTTTCTCCCTAAAATAAGTTTCTATTCCCCCATTTGTCCGTCATTAAATACTCTATAGTTGGCATAACTTATATGATAAAAATCAACTCTCAACTCCAAGACAAAGGTAGGAGTTTAACTTTGACTCTTGGCATCTCCAACAACATCTGTAGCCAACAAAAGTTAAACGGGGTTTATGTATTATTTTTATGCACTTGCCGATTGATGTAATTTATTTATACATAGATTAAAAGGGATAAATAGCCAACTTGAAAGGTCAGTTTATAAATATATATAGTGCTCTAGAAAAACTAATCCACTTGTCCCTCATGGATTATTAAACCCTTCTTGATGCCAAAGCCATTAAATGAAATCTAGATTGTGACCCTATTGATTAGCTGCTTAGCGTGTAGGGCATAAAAAGCATATAATATTATTATCTATACTTCAAATGAATGGAATTTTAACGTATATTACTGGATAGATAAAATATATACAAGAATACATTAATGCAAGAATATAAGCATAAGTAAGTTCACTGAAGGAGAAATTTAAGAGAGGAGAGAAAATGGTAGGGACAACGTCTGGCGAAATTCAGGCAGAAACAGAGTCTAAGAATGAAGTGTATGATAGGAAAAGTGAATTAAAAGCATTTGATGATACAAAAGCTGGTGTTAAGGCACTCATTGATGCTGGAATAACTGAAGTTCCGCGTATATTCAAGCGGGAACAGAGTGTTCTCCGAGAGAAATCATCAAATATTTCGCAGTTAAGCATCCCAATCATAGACCTCCAAGGCATCCATAAAGATCCGATTGCTCATAGTGAGATTGTCAACAGAGTTCGTGAGGCGAGCGAGAAATGGGGTTTCTTTCAGTTGATCAACCATGGTATTCCAATCAGCGTTTTGGGTGAGATAAAAAATGGGATTAGAAGATTTCATGAGCAAGAGACTGAGGTGAAGAAAGAGTTTTATACAAGAGATTTCAAGAAAAAGGTTTATTTTATGTCCAATTTTGATTTGTACCAAACTCC
>JANLJB010005014.1:6141-19084 GCA_026212285.1 Bursera cuneata
TATTGCATTAAATGTTTGAAGGCTCATGAATAATCTGAACCATCGATTTTCTTATAATCTAATGGTTTATAATTTGTGTTTAAATTTGTGTCTCCTGATCCTGCCCCATATATATATATATATATGAATCAATCAATACTTGTTCCATCATTTGGATCTTAATTTATACATGGATGAAACTTCAGTAGTTTTTTCTTCTTGTGAGGAATCTATAGCTAGCCTCATCTCTTTGATATCAACCACTTTCGATTCACATTAATTATGACCTTATGCACTTTACGTGAATCGATTGAATATATAGAAAGCTATCCAATCAATGATCATCTCTTTAATTAAGTACCATTATAATCAATAGTTAGTTAGAAACGAGTTAATCGATTAATTCCTTTTTGAAAAAGTTTAAGTATCTTTAAAAGAAAGAGAGAAATAAAGTTGGACCCTTTGGTAACCTTTTATTAGTTGTAATACATTACAATTTTATAAAGGTGAAAAGGGAGGGGATCAAGAATCAAGATTCAAGCTCAAAGAAGTGTAAGTAATCATCGATTATGGAAAATTAATCATCATTAATAGAAATCGATGTAAGAGTCCCCACAAAAAGATATATATATATAATTTAAATCTTTCTATTAAATTGTCTCTATATGTGCAATAGTCTCTATATTATATTATATCAAAGTTGATGATGAGAAACATGTCAGCTGCTGATGATGCTTTGTTTTGGCCACATGCATCCACCCACCCGTGCGGATGCACTGTGCTCATCAAAACACTTTTCCTTATTTTGGTATTTTCTTGTTGGATTTTTTGTGTCTATGATCAATGTTATATGGAAGTTTCTCCGCAACTTTTTATTTTTTCTTGGCTCAAGAGTCATTTTCTGACCTCCTTTTGACCCAAACCGGCATTCTTCTCTTCATTCTTACTGTGGGAAAGTTGACAACCGTGTCCTCCTCAGCCACCCACCTGCATGTCGATTAATTTATTCAAAACGTGTAATCTCTACTGTTAAGAATCCAATAATTTAACATCAAAAAGCAGTCAGATAATCAGATTTTAGGGATTGAATATATATAAATATGTATATAATCTGATTTCATGCATATATGTGTGTGCCTTTGACTATATATGCCTCATATAGCTACCTATAGCTCATGGAATGTAACCCTAGAAAAACCTTAGTTTCTTTCTTTCTATTTATATATAGATATCTATCTAATCTAACATAAATGAATTTGACTAGTCAAGATTTCTTGGATTTGCAAATTTAATGGAGTAGGACCAAGTAATTATCAGCTAATCAAATGTCTGTTCTGATTAGCCATAAGCTATCTAGAGTTTGTGAAGCAAGATCATGTATCTTCACATATAGAGGTACCGAGCAGTCCATGCAACTTCTGGTACTGTGTCTGCAAACAGATACACATCTATATATGCACAGAATGCCCTCATGCAAGCATTCATGGATGGAATCAGTAAAGTTTGAAAGCTAAAAATTGGGTACTATTCTGCTGTGTTATGGGTCGCATATAAATCACAATTGATACTGATGACCCACATGGAGAGGGGAATCTATGATATGCATTGGGGTCACATATCACTAATAAGAAAGGTAATGGAAGCAGCTAGGTAGCTATATGAAAGAGAAAGCTTGGAAATCTATATATATATATATATATACATCTAGTTATGGGTCGCATATAAATCACAATTGATAACAAAGGGTGGTTGGAAGACACCATATATATGAAAATGATGCCTTAATAAAAGCAGGAGAGCCAAAAATGGCAGAAAGTTTGATGTCGTTTGTTAAATTTGTCTTTGCTGATAAGGTAAAAGTAAAAGAAATAATAATGTCGATGAGCTCGTAGACTGACAACCCTTTCAGAAAGAGACCTTTTTCATCTTCTTCTTCATAGATCATAGAGTGTGAAAAGAATTCATTGATCATAGCATTGCAAATTAATTAAAGTTTAACAACATCTGAAAAGTAGAAAGCTATCATTGTATGTGAAATTAGTATATGCTTTAAGGTTAAGAAACGGCAGAAATAATTGAAGAGGGAAGAGACTTACTCTCACTTCATAAAGTCTACTATAAATCTAAATAGTGGTCAAACTCTTAACTTAATAAGGAAATAAATTTAGAATATAATAGCAAAATAAAATCCCGATAAAAGTAAAGAACAAAAAAAAAACTTAGATCCTAAAATATCTAAGTTGTCGTAATATTATTTATATCAAAATTTTAAATAATTAAGATGTGAATACTTCTTACGAGTATATGTTTATATGTGGATTACTTGGTTTGTTTACCTGAACTGAGTAACAAAGTGGTGAAGGAAGATAGATGCTTCCAGCCTGGCCAAGTCAAGACCAGGACATAGCCTTTGTCCTCCTCCAAAAGGAGTGAAGTTGGAGCTGCTTATGTCTTTGTCCTGTTGAAAGCAACCATTAATCCTATCGATAAGTTTGACTTCTCAGAAACCGAAAAAAGAGGGCACATTATAAGATAATGCAAATTGATTAACAACACCAAAATCGAAAAGGGGGTCCCTAGCTATAGCTAGATTGCTATGCTTACTTGCCACCTCCAAGGGTTGAATTGGTATGGCCAATCATAGTAACTTTCATCAAGATGAACTGATCTAAAGTATGCAAAAAAGCACCACCCTTTTGGTATTAGATACCCTTTTATCTCAATATCTTTCATGGCCTTTCTCATCACTCCAATTATGATATTTCCCATCCTTAGAGTCTCTGTAATCACCTGCATATTAATTAAACCAAAGTTACAGATAATGAGTTATATTTGTAGCTCTGATCTGTACTCTAGCTAGATGGTTAATTGAGTAATTTACAGTTTGTGTAAAAGTTAATGATAAGTAATCGCTCCAAGCCAATGGCTCTCCAAGCTCATCTTTGAGTCTTTTCAGCTTCATGTTTTCTTCCTGATCAGATAACCAACAAGAGTTCAACATACATATATAATGAGTAAAAGCGATAAATGTGAAAATGGATGGATAAAAGTTTGCAAGTGGCAAAGTGCTATAAGCAACCGCAGACATCAAGATGTCATCCAATTGACTCCTTATCTCACCATATATCTACACTCTACGACATGCATGATGTGTCTAAATAAGAGTACTACTGATAAGGACTTTCTAAAAAGACGAGAACAATCAATAATCATGACATGGTGATAATATAAATAATATGTGTGTCTCTTACCTTATTGATGCGATATTAATTAAAAAAATTGTAACAATTTAAGATTCTATGACAATTTACATACAACTATTGAGATGTACATATTTTCTACTCATAATAATGAATCATATAAAAAGTGATCAACTAACATCACATTTTTTTTTTAAAAAAAAAAAGGTACCAATCGATCACTGTAAAACTGTTTATGTTGCTGCAAATCAAGGATATATATCCTGCAGGATCTGATAAAATATGAGTTCAATCAAAAGTATATATAGGTAGAACAAGGAAGATTTGGACTTGCTCATGATATATGATGATATGAAGGACATAATTTTCCTAATAACTCTAATAATTAAGAAGATAAAAGGATCACATACCGTCAATTGTTTGAGAGCAGCAGGACAATCTGAAAGGAATTTAATGGCAAGAGTCATAAGAACTGGTACAGAATCCTCTCCTGGTATCATCATATCAATCATATTATCTGCAATTAGATCATCTGTTAGTGGCTGATCACTCGCATTGTTGAGCAACAACACATCTACAACATCTTTTGGAACTGTTGAGATGCCAGCATTCCTTTTAGATTGAATAATCTCTTGCACTAACTTTACCATCTTCTTCTTTGCCTGGAATTAAATCAATTTGATCAGAAAGGCCTATCAGAAGCTTGCTTTTTTAGTTAACTAAAAAAGTTTTAACTTGCCTGTAATGATCTATAAAGTTGACTTCCAGGAATGTTAATAGGTAAAGACATAAGTCCAGAGATAAATTCCTGAAACTGTTTCTTTAGAAATTCCATTTCTTCACCTGGATCCAAACTAATCAATGCCTTGACTAATATTTGAAAGGCAATCTGCAGCAGGAGACAGCAAAAGGGAATCTCTTAGAAACTTTAAAAAAAATCATGTGACATAAGAATTATAATGAACCAAATTTCCTAGACAATATGATTCATGCAACAATTATAGTGAACCCCATACACAACTGGGCTTGTTACTTTCCAGCAAAATCATAGTTAAATCTAAGTAGAAGCCAGAGATCAATTTCAAAGTTCAATGATTTCTTTCACTGAGGGCCAGGTGAAGAGAGAGAGAAAGTCTGAAAGTGTTGTCGTTTAACTTTTGTCTACATGGGGGCCTCTACTTCCCATAAAACAACTTAACCTTACCCCCAAATAAAAAAAAAAAAAAAAAAAAAAACCCNCCCCCCCCCCCCCCCCCCCCCCCCCCCCCCCCCCCCAAAAAAAAAAAAAAAAAAAGCCAGAGATCGATTTGACATGTTTTGTTTTCTCATTTATCCACAGGAACTCTTCTCAAGAAGTCATTTTAATTATTTTCGAACTGCAAGAGAGAAATTCATTGAAAAGCTTACATTTTTGGTTTCATCTTGTATGTAAATGAGGTGATCTTCCTTCCAACTCTCCATTGATCTTTGAACATACTTTTGCATGTCGCTAGTGATTTGAGCTTTGAGGTGAGTAGACTTGAAGAAGGCTCCTATAAGTCCATGGATTCTCCTTTGTAAGCTTCCATTGATGAGCAGAATGGAGGACTTCCCCATTAACTCCGTCAGTGATTTCGGGTACGATGGCACAAACAACTTTGCGTCACTTTGTAGCACAAATCTACTCACTTCTGCATCCGTTGAAACAATTGTTGGCGTCCCAAAAATATGTGACTTGAACACCTTCCCATACCTATACATCATAAAATTCCATTTACCATAACTATACACACATAAAAAACCTAATCTAAGTTTATAAACAAATTATTAACAAGCCCTTCAATCATACAACCTAGCATAACTCAACCATCACCATAGAGATTACATAAGCGCATACATGTCTGCATGTATGCATATGCATACATATGCATGAGATGATTATATGGGACAGAATAATTGAGTATGAATACTTACATGCAGCGACGTTTGTCCATGAAGCTTTCAGGGCGGTCAGAATAAGCACAAGAAATGAACTCCAAGGTCTCACCAGCAAAGGGCCAACCAAGAGTGCCCGAAGGGAGTTGGCCATGGCCTGTTGTGAATCTTCTTCTGGATGATCTGAGAGTGGAAGTGAGCCTGGTTTTGTGGTAGAAAATTATTGTAAAAAACAAACATGATGTTATTACAAACAGAATCCACAATAAATTGTCCATTATTGGATAAATTTTCTATCCGCACGCACGCACCCCCGCCTGCCCTCGATCTCTTTGCCCTCTACTCTCTCTTATATATGCCTTAATCATGGTCCATGACTGTGGCCATGACGAGACGACAAATATAAAAAAGCTTCTTTTGTGATGGAAAAATAGGAATGTGCATGTGCACGTGCACGCGTGGGGTTGGTGATTCAGCCAAGTTAATTATGTGCAAGAAAAAGAGAAAATTTGTATTGGGAGCTGCCATGACTTAAAAGTATATAGTATGAATTATTAAACCATTCTTGAAATAATCTTACTACAAATTTTATGATTAATCAATAGTCTTGTTATATTGTCGTTTCTATATAGCAAAAAGGGTTCTCAATTCTCTTTTGAATCTTCACTGGCCCTCCCCTCAGTTTCTTCTCTCTAATCAATCAAATAGAAGAACCATGTTAAAGGTTATAACCAAACCAGATTTTTAACAGTTTCACTTTGCTCCCGCTTAATGCTAGAAAGGATTAGGTATAGGTTGATTCAAAAGTGTAATTAAGAATTAAGTGTACTTTTAAAGATAATTAGTTTTATTGATGTGGGTTGTGTGAATTAACTATGATATACTTTGTACTAAGCCAAAAGATGGGCAGCTTTGATGGTTGTATATAAAAAGAGACACATGATTAGATATTGCAAAAGATAGCACAGGAGGTGGGTTTGCTTCTTCAAGATTTGAAAATGCATATGGGGATTATAAGTAACATCTAGTGTAGCATGAAACGAATCAAATTATTGTAGCCAAGAATGAAGCATGAAATTCTCTATATCTTACTAAATAAATGGAGAGGGTATGTAGAGAGAGGGAAGTGCCCACAGAGTGTATGATTGTCTCGTGGCACAGTGGCTAGGGGCGTCCCCTCTTTGCAGCAGATGCAGCTGATGTGGCCTCGTGCATTCATGTGAGACTCCATAAGTCCAACCACGCACTCCATCATCATCTTAGCCTCAACTTTTGTCCATATATCTCTCTTTCTCTCTCCCCCCTTCAATGAATGAATAATAGACCAATCCACACATACGAACACACGCTAATATATACACACAAACTACGCCAACCTCTCATGTTACTTTCATCCCCATTCTTTCTCATTTTATATGGAAGAGGCCACTGGCCACATGTGCCTCCCTCTCTCTCTCTTTACCAAGAATACTCTAAATTATATGACCATCCCACTTGATCACAAGAGTAATGGGTAGTCATAATTGTCATCAAATTTATTATACATCACTAACATAAGAGATGGGGATGATATGCATATGCTAATGCTATAGCTAGCTCTTTTGCTAGTGAAAAAGTAGACCTATTAACAAACCCATGTGTATTTCAATCTCTCTTTTTGGCTTTAAAAAAAATCTTTCTTTGACTGTTGTTAAATAATATGTATATCTCATAATTGGCCCATTTCTTGATTGCCATGTATTTTAATATCAAGCTCCATTCCTCGGCTTTCCTTTTTGCTCTATGTTCAAACTACCTAACTTATGATTTAAGTATCTTATTATTCAAAATCAATACTTTAATTATAAATAATCATTGCATCGTATTGTTCGGCTAATCTTTTGGCTTTCTCTACTCTTATCTTTAAGAATCCAAGAGAATATTTTGGATATAGTTCTCAATGTAATCTTTGAAAAGTTTTGATTTTAGAGATCTTGGCGGGTAGACTACTTACTGTATATGCATATGCATGATGTTATCTTAATATGATGGGATATTTGAGGAACAAGAAATACAATTGGAGGTTGGAATAGTAACCAGTTTGGTACTTGTACTCTTGTTGTTAGTTGGATTTTTAAGAGATTTTTGCGTGCTGTGGGACTCTCAGTAATATTGATCAGGGGTGTCCACATCGTTTTTGGAAATTGTGCACGCATTTGCACCATGTGAACCTCTTCTACAGCCTAAAAGTTGGAGAAGCGAATATGCTCCTTTCAGCATACATGAAATTGGGCACCAAATGGAGCTGAAATTCTATTCCAATGAAAACGATGTTAACAAAAGGGACACCAATGTGACAAAAAAGACAGAAAGGAGAGGAGAGGAGTTTGATGCTTCATTTTCACTTCCCAGACTCTTTGATTTGAAAGAATTTGTGAGGAAATGATAAGGAAAACTTTTTATATAAAAAATGAAAATAAGCAGAAAAGTTAAGAGAAAGGAACAAAACCAATGCAGCCTGAAGTTCTATTTTTTAATTTTCTGGTCAAAAAGAGAACCTAATGTTGAACCTCATAATCTAAGCATTTATATCAAGTTCTTGTYCTGTTGGCCAGGCTCTCAAGTATTCAAATTTAGGTGGCTATATAACTTTGGGCCATTCGAAATGGCTCCTGCTATCCTGCATCTATGATGGTGTGCATTTTGTCACATGTTAAGGGCTTTACAGGCATACTTGGGATTGGTGCATAACAGCCATTCATTACATTTACAACCCAGGTCCTGAAAGTTGTATGAAGCCAACAATGACATGAACATTAACCTCATAACAAAACTAAGCAATGAGTTATTGAACTACTGCAACAGCCAAAGACTGCAAAAAGTATCACAAATTTCATCAAGAAGCAGACAAACTGTATTCACAAAGTAAACTTGAAATTACACAGGAGTGAAATCCAAACTGTTTCATCACCATATGAGAAATTCAATTCTGATAATCACTATGTTCAGTAAACATCATCTAATCAGTTAAATATTTGGAATAGATTTTGCCTTAATAAATTGTTTGAGAATGGCTTTCTCTTCATCGATACGCTTCTTGTCTTCTGGATCTTTTGGTTTGACCTTCCTTTTCTCTTCCAATATCCACTTGAAAAGTTCACGCTGCTGATTCACAGGAATTGGTTCCTGCAACTTCACAGGCTCTAAGATTGGTGGTGAGGGTAAAGGTTTGTCAGTGATCGCAGCAGCTGTAGTTGAGACTGGAGCTGAGAGAACAACTTTTGCCTCTTCTTCCTCGGATATGCTTGTATCTTTTTTCTTAGTCCTCATAAGTACGTAAGCTACAGTGGCATTAAACAAACCTTTCTGAGAAACGTAGCTTATAAAGATTCCTATTGGCTATATTGTCAAAGCAATTACACTGAAAACTTCTAGATAATAATTATTCAGTAAGTTTAACAATTACAGAAATCAGAGTCCAAATAAAAACTTAAAAAAGAAAAAGAAGAAGTAATTGGATGCTTGGACCACAAAATAAAGTAGGACTACCTCCATCAGAAAATATAGGTATGCCAAGCTAATAGATGGAAGTCCGAAAAAGGAAAAAAACTAATTAAGTACAGGTGTTGGATGCTTGGACCACAAAACAAAGAATGATTACCGCCATTACGGGATAGGGCTATAACAAGTTAATAGATCTAAATAAATGGATAAACCACCACGACTAGTTATTATTACAGCTCACTTTTGGTAATCATCAAAGCAAGACAACGACACGAGCAATCAAAATGTGCTCATCAACAAGGGCACAACATGAATAAAATTTCAGCTGATTCTACTCCTGTCTCAGTGTAATGCAATTACTGAAAGCTTGAAGTCCACGATTTCTTTTCCACTTCCAGTTAATTTATATCTTAATTATGAATATAATAGTTCAACAGCTCATTGCCAAACGATATACCATATAAACAGTCAAAAGTTTTCAACAAATTAGTTTGAGTGGTGAGTGAGATGGGGACCAATAAAGATATTTCTACTCCACCACTATTATTATTAGTTTCCATGACTGCGAAAGTAATAATTCCATACAATTTTTAAGATAACATAACGTGGCACGAAAATTAAAACAAGAAACTACTTTCAAGCACTCCCACCCCTATGACAGAAAAGAAGAAAGATGCAGAAAAGGATTATTTAACAGTGAGGTGCAAAACTACATAACCTTGAATAATTCATAAAGATTAGGTGCAAAACCACATAACCTTGAATAATTCATAAAGATTTAAATTTACTTCGAAATTATTTCAGAAACCACAAGCCAATACAGCTGAACTGAGAAAAGGATTTTGGACAGCCTGTGTGAGATTTTAGTGGGGTTTTCAGAGTTGCATTTCTTTTGACACTCAAAAATATCCATTTGGATCCTGTGAAGGAAATGAAGAACAAGTTGTCACTTACCATATGAGCAATAGTTTATGACTAATAAAGGCCACGATAAAAGCAATATCATCATAACCAGGGTTCTTGGGTTAACCTGAGAACAGGTCAAAGTTATGATTTTCGTGACCAAAATTATTATTTGTTCACTAAACACGATGAAAAATACAATTGTTAGATTAAAAACATTAAAGATATTGACAATAATTACCAAATTCCTAATAATTACGGGGACAAAACAAAATAAAGAGAAGGATTCATGTAAAAAACCCAAACCTGTCTCAAACTGAGACTTAGGTGAGTTGAGCTGAGCTGTAATTTTCATAATGAGAGAACTTTTCTTTTCTTCCCTTTTACCGGATTGATAAGATTTGAATCTAAGACCGATCCTAACCCCATCCAAACCTCAATCACTTAGGCTAAGGCCTGAGAACAAAAGAAAACTGTTTTTCTTGTTCATTTTCTAGAATTTGGTTGATTGTGCAGTTTCATATGTCAAACTACTTCAATAACAGAGAAAACCAAAACCTTAATGCATCACCAAACAGCATAAAAAAATAGGTGACAAAGGCAGGTCTTGTAAAAAAATTGGATATTTGTAACTGTATAGAGATTATCATGTCCAAACAGGTATACATAGTTGCGAACATCTGTCTTATGCTAGATGTCCAATGATGCAAGAAAGAAATAGACAAAAAGGCATAAATTCTGGAACTTTGATGGCAGGTGTTGCTCTAAATAGAGAATAATTAAAAAGCAAGTCAATAATTACAGCTCTGTTGAGCAGTTTTATTAGGATAGAAGAAAAAAGAAAGACAATAGAGAAAGTTGCAAACATCTTTTTTATGTTACATATACTGGGGTAAAATCTGTATTACATTACATGTACAGGGGTAGGAGAAGGTATGGTGGGTGTATGACACCTCGTACAATAGACATGAATTCCTAAAACAGCATGTCAACATGGGTGCTTCATTAACACAATTACATCCATACAGTATGTGTTAGAAATAGTATTTGCATGGACTTCCAATTAATTGACAATATGCTTCTTTATTGCCTTTGTTTGAAACCTGTCAGATATCTATTCGAAAAGGAAGTTTATCATTTACATTTCTGAACCTTTAATTATGTCTTTCATGGCTGACAAGTATACTTCGAAAAATTTAGAAAAGTTCACAGAACATAACCTCCAGACTAAACCATAAACCTAGTCTTTGGGGTAAAAAGATCATTAGATGTTAATACTGAGGCTTACAGATAAAACAAAGTGAAGCTAAGAGCTACACAAGATGAAGAAATAAAGGTGATCAAACCGAGTAGACACACAGCCATAGGCATCAAGTCAACTACAAGAAGTACCATGAAACAAGTCTCCTACTAATCTTTCTCGCTTAAAAAAATGCCTTTTTTCCTCTTTTTGAAGTGGGTATAAACAAGGCAAAGGTAGTTCAATCCTTCAATTCTAACATAATGTGTTCAATTTAATTTCAAAAACAGCAAGAATATCAATCCAACCAAAGCTGAAAAAGGGTACTGTGAGCAAAAGAAAGGTTCCTGCTGAAGAAGACAACAAATTGATTAGAATTTAGTATTGCTTGATGGAGAATTATTTCTTCATGAAATGTTTAAGTCATAAGATGATATGTTACAGCAACTACTGCCCCTCTTAAGCATCTCCAGCTAATATTCCAACATATCCTAATAAAAATGTCTGCATACAACTTCAACTCTCCCCTGAGCATAACCAAATTTATGAATTAGTGAATTTTAAGCAAACAATTTAAAAATCAAATAAACTTGACAGGCTTGAATAAAATGTGGAGTTAAATATCTCTTCAATTATTTATGATTGAGCTTAGCCCCAAGAAGCCATTGAGGAACAAATGGAACACTTTCTACTTCAGGAACAATTATAAATAAATAGGATGCTAAGCAAATGACTATGACATTGGAACCCAAGCAATTGTATGGGATTTTATGCCAAGCAGATCCTGATGCTATTCATTGGGCCACAAATGAACAGAAGAAAATCTTTACCCCTTCAAACCATCTAGTAAATGAACTTATTACCTTAACTGTTTCTCACCCTACACAATGAACCCCACCCAATTGCTGTCTCAGTCAAGTAAAAGGACATAGAAATTGGAGGAAAATTTTTTTTTTTAATTTTAAAAAATATATATATCAGATTAGATAGAACACAGCTTTTGTAACAACTATAAGAGATTATTGTAGCCTAATTTTCAATATTCAGAACATTTAGAATGTTTAATCACCTCTTTTTGAGATGGGAAGTATAAACAAAAGAAAAGGACAATGGAAACAAGATTTACACTAATTTATGAAAGTTTTCTGATAATTCGAAAGTTAAGACTAATTCACAACCTATAGTTAGAGACAATTAGTGAATTAGTAGGATTTCTAGTCTGGGTTACCTTCAATTTCTTGTGCTTCAAACCTATTGATCCAATTTGCAACTATCTATTACTTCTCTCAAACGGTTTGTGACCCGTTCACTATCTTCATTGCATATTCCAGTCAACAGTCCTAATTATTAACTACTTTACCACTAGCCCCATTCTTGACAAACATTATTATGCTTAATCTATTTACACCATGGGAAAAAGCTCAATCTTCTTTCATTNGTTAATAGTTACCATACATCTTCATTTTTTAAAATTATTTTAAGAGAAAAAAAAAAAAAAAGCAAGAAAGTCACTCTTGCGTTCCTCACCGAAAACTCTTACCCTCCCTCTTCTTCTATCTCTCGCACATAAATCCACACCAACAACTTTTTATCAAGACCAATCATTAACCAAGGAAAGATATGAACTCTCAACATGACATGCAATTATTATTATTATTTTTTTTATCAAAATCAATAAATGATCAGCATACACAAAACTTAAGCCCACCAACCACAGCATCAAGACAAACGTATTTTTCACTTTTAAAGCTAAAGATTCAACAAACTCATTTCAGTATTCCAATCAATAAACTATTGCATACACCCGAAAAGCATACACACAAAAACATAAATTCATATCCAAATGCACATGATACATACAAAGGACAGGAAATAACCTCCAACAGCAAGATTGACAGTCAAGAGAAGGGGCCAGAGGAACTTGTAACGCCTAGCAAAGGACTCCTTTGGTGGCTGCGGTGGCGGCGCTGCAGAGCTCGACCCCATTGTATATGATGATGGTGCTGATGATGTTGGCGGTGTTGAAGAAGCAAAAACTTTTCCTTTTTGCTGTTCCTGAAATTTTTTCAGCTGAGCTGTTAACAGAAGATGAAAAAATGATTAAAGATCGAAATTTCAATAATTGAAACCGAGAAAATATATTAAATACAAATAAAAGATTCTTGCTTTGGTAGTTGATGAAAGCGATGGCTTTTTAGCTTTTAAAAACATTAAAAAAAAAAAA